>CAWUFW010021489.1:0-119353 GCA_963921515.1 Calotriton arnoldi | reverse complement strand
TTCCTTTCAAATAAGTAATTACCTGGTGATACTTTTTCATCACATCATTTGATGGGGCACCTGTCTTTGGATCTCTAGGATACTCTTCACTAGGCCAATCAACTGTTATTTTACAATCTGTCCAAACTGTTGTTTTTGCATTTGTGACTCTGAGTGGACGGGTATGCCCAGACGTGGGTCCCGTGCTTTCCATGCCACTGGAATCAAGCTATCCTGGCTGAAGAGGGGTGAAACCCCAAAACCGGTCCTAGGATGCTTGTTTCGAGTCCAGGGAGACCTGGCTTGGCAGTTCGGGCTGGACTGTTCCCATAAGGCACAGGGTCAAGACTGATTTGCATGGCTGGGTTCAAACTGGAATGGCATGGTGAGCAAAAAAACGATGGATTTAGGCCCAGATCTCTGTACTGGGGTGAATGTATGACATTGTTCTGCATTCTGTCCATCAACTGTTGTTTTTGCATTTGTCACCCCGAGTGGACGGGTATGCCCAGACCTCGGTCCACGCTCTCCATGCCACTGGAATCAAGCCATCCTGGCTGAAGAGGGTGAAACCCCAAAACCGGTCCTAGGATGCTTGTTTCCAGTCCAGGGAGGACCTGGCTTGGCAGTTCGGGCTGGACTGTTCCCATAAGGCACAGGGTCAAGACTGATTTGCATATGGCTGGGTTCAAACTGGAATGGCATGGTGAGCAAAAAACGATGGATTTAGGCCCAGATCTCTGTACTGGGGTGAATGTATGACATTGTTCTGCATTCTGTCCATCAACTGTTGTTTTTGCATAAATCGGCAGGTACCACTATGTCAAACAAACCATCTAGGTCCTTTAACAAAACCTTTGAAACCTTCACAAACCTCTCAACCTGCTTGTACCATTCAATTGGCTTGTCTCTCAACTTTGGAAAATCATTTGTAAATGACAATATGTCTTGTCTACTCCATGGAACATGGACATAACCTCCTCCTGGAACTTCTCGCATTGGATACATCTGTTCTTCCTTTCCTGTTTCCTTAATAAATACTCAGATGTTGTTCTAATTGAACGTGCATCTTCCTTTTTCTTTGCCCATCTAATTTCTTCCATTTTCCAGTTCTCCCCATTTCTGTAAAATTGACATTAATTCTTTAACTTGTAACTTTCTACAGATGTATTCATATTTTCTAAATCCTTGTCAGTAAATTCTACTCTATATGGTCTCTGCAACACTTTCGACTTTCCTATTTTAATTCTCATATTTAAAGCCAAATCTGTTAATTTTTCATGAAAGATCTTTACATTTCTTGTTATACTCCTACATACGAACAATAGTTCTTCTTCACTGTAGGTATTTAAGCGATCTAATCTACATTGCCTGCTATCATTTCCTCTAATTCGACTTTTAGTTTGTAAATATCCAGGATCTTAGGGGTGAACTCTGTTTGTCTATTCCTTGTGCCCATCTTTCTAAGTCTTCTGGAGTTACCACTGTCGTACTTTTACTTCCTGAAGAGGTTATTATATTTACTCTCTTTGAGCAACCAGGCGTGGTTCTTCTGGGGTGGAATTTACAGAATCTCGAATAGGCAAATCCATTAGTGAAATCATAGATTCACAATCACTGATATGATCATCAGTTATTACAACTTCATTTCTAGGGGTTTCCACAGGTGTAGGGATAACTAAAGGCTTTGGGCAATTTACTTTATCTCCAAAGGAACTACGGGACCAATTGTTACAGAGTATAGTCAAGGAATCAGGATGCACATTCAGCTGTGTTATTTTCTGTATTAATTCTGCTCTGTTTCTATCTAATGCCTCTCTTTCCCTTATCCTGAAGTACCCTATTAACTGGTGGATTATGCAGTACTTGAGGTACTAATGGTGTTCTTAAAACAGGTGCACTTGGGTGCATCTACTTAGATCTTCCTGATATGGTGGGGGTTCTTTAATATTTCTTCCATGAACTCATCTTCTGAGTCTCCAAATCCTGTCAGGTGTTTAGTTTTCTCTTTACATTTGTTTCCTGATTGTTCATCAGCCATAAATACTGGATACAAACCTTCGCAGATCATTGCTCGTCTCCACTGTTTCATCTGACTTTCTCTTGTAACATTCCTGTCATTAGGAAAAATCCCTCATAACCCCTATTGCTCCTGGGTCTATCACGCTCAAATGCTTCTGCCTCCCATTCCTCTAGGGCTTCGTACTGCGTTAATCTAGGTCTGGGTTCTAATTCGCTCATTTTCATTCTCAAATGTTGAAGAATTCTTCCATTAAATGTACCATATTCTGGAAAAGCTAATACTCTGTCATCTTTTGTATATTCTATCCAATTTTCTAACCATACACAAGTATGATAACCCCTCTCCATCATCATGTATGAGGCGGGCGTTTTTGCTGGTGGAATGATAATTCCTTCCCTAGGTTTTCCAGGCTTATCTTTCTTAAAATAATTTTTAACCTTTTGTAAGAATGACAATTTTTTCCTTTCTCCGTACATTTTCGGTAACATATTTATTTACTGAATTATATTCTGCAAACCCCATAAATCTCCTGTCTGGACGAGTTCCTGTCAAAGTCGGATCGCGTTTCCACATACAATCTCCACCGTCCACTAATACTTCGACTTTTATTTTGACAACCAATCAGGTTCTAGTTTACAATTTTCTCGGAACCAATCCTAGCGCGGCTTTTCTGTGACGTCTATCTGACGAGCCCTCCTTTACAATCTGCTCTTCTCTGTCCCACGCTGCTTTGGCCAATCCCAGCGGCGACCTGTGACGTCAGCTACTCCTTACTGCTGACCCCTCCTTTACAAACTCACTACACGCCCGCTGTTTCAACCAATCCCAGCGTGGCACCTGTGACGTCAGCTCCTACTCCAGCAGCTAACCCTCCTTTACAAAAATCGTATGCAATTTCTAATTTCTCAATCACTTTTCATTAAAATTCAGTAACAACCTAAAACATTCGCTATCGTGTCAGTTTCCCTAAAATTAAAGGATAGAATTTTCTCACGCTTAGTAAAACCCTTCCGTTTACTAAACATACACTACGAGGTAAAACCCTTCCGTTTACTCTTCACATAAGTATCAGAAATACCTCGCTACTCCTTCAATGTTACCCTTTCTAGGTGATATAACATCAAACTTTCACCAGTGTACTCCTTTACTATCACTCACGCACACACAGAGTCCCTAACCAGTACTGATAGCCCTGCTTAACTTTTCAGTACTATTTCTGCCTGACAGATAACCTCACTGCAGTATGGTTTCCACTTACCATCCGCTATTCAAGTTTCCCCGGGGAATTCTAGACAACATAAAACAAAACTTTAACACGGATGTTAGTTCATAAAAAGAAAACTCTCATTACCCAATTAACAAAGCACAACCATCCTCTGATAGCCAGAAACCTGATCCAGCGGGTTACTAGCAACAAGCATTCATACACCGAATACTCACCTGGGCCCATTCATTCACACTAACTAGCAAGCACCGCTGGTGGGGTCAGTTATACTCTTCATCAAAATCCCTGCTACCATCTACCTTTTCCCTGTTTAGAGTAATGACTTACCAATGGACCTTTGATAATTGGGGATTAAATGAGAATACACAAATACAATTTTCATAAAACACCTGAAATAACCACTGACTCAGGAAGTTTTAAAATGTTTATCTAAAAATTTAGCAGAGTAAAAATACAAGTCACGTAATACTTAAATCGCATCTCCAAGGAGGAAGCACTTTATATAGTCACCTATTAATCACAAATGACGGTCCCTCAGAAAGGAGAAGATAGAAACAGCAGTACAAACTAAAGATTATGCTTTTATAGTTACCTAAAGGTGTGAAAACCAAACCCCTTGTCCAAGGAGTTGGAAAGAGGATCCCCATGATAGAATGGAGACCAAGACCTCTGGACCGGATTCAGGACAGGATAGATGACCTCTCTACCAACGACGCCTCCTCGATTCTTCCGTGTCTTCTTCTAATAGAGTCCGCCGCCCCCACCTCAGGACCTCTTGGACAGCGGTTCAGTCTGTAAATCGATCAGCTCTCTTCTTGTGGCAGCATTAGAGGCTAAGCATGCTCTGTGCATCTGTTCGGAATATCTGCGATAACTAATTAACTAATCTATACCTATTATACCCTTCTATGCCTATGTACCTCCCATTAATGTTTCAAAATTATGGGCCCACTATTATGATTGGACAGGGCCAGGGTTGATCCTCACACCATGTCAATTTAGTTCATTTTTCTTAAGCTCATTGTTCTAGAATCCCTCCCCTCACAATTAATACATTTGCTTTATTTCCCACCCGTCTCATAACACTTTATTACAAAATATATACAAAATGTAGCAATTGTTAGGACATTTTGATGTGAATTGGAAGGTGAACAGCGGTCATGTCCTTGGACGTCTTCCAAGTTGACTTCATTGCTTTGCTTGGTTTGGTCCATAGCGCATGTGCGAATCACGTGTTCTTGCACGATCATCTAGCCAATCCCACAGGCCCATTTACGAACTAATAGAAAAGTCAAAGAAGAAACATATTAAAATCAAAAATAAATGTTTTCACTGTATACCTCCTATTTCTACACTAATCCCATTTACTTATAATATCTATCCCGCATTAGTAGCTTTAGAATAGCACATTATTAATTTGCAGCAATGCGTAAGCTTAGCATGTGAGGCGTTTTAAGCAGCCATATTAGCACACACATGCGCAGAAGCAAAGATTCCTCCAAGCAAAGAAAGACGTCATACCATGTGACATGGTTGACACATGCGCAGTAGAGTTCCCGCGCTTTAGCGTCCATTTTATATTAGACAAAGATTACTTTTTAGTGGAAAACACATAGGCAAGCATCTCTTAGATAGAATGTATTGTATATGCACATTATCAATAAAGACATTACAAAGTTTAATAAAATTAATTAATTACTGTGGAGAGGATTGCTTCGAGCAAGTCTCATTTATGAGTCCTTGCTCCATCATATGTACCAGTCAGGGAACCCGCCACAGGCTGGTCGTTTTTCAGAGGGCATCTCTAAGATGCCCTCTTAGTACATTTTTCATTAAATCCCACACTGGCATCAGTGTGGGTTTAATGTGCTGAGAAGTTTGATACCAAACTTCTCAGTTTTCAGTGCAGCCACTATGGTACTGTGGAGTTCGTAATGACAAACTCCCAGCACCATATACTCTTAATGGCAGCACTGCACTTACAATGTCTAAGAATTGACTTAGACACTGTAGGGGGTACATGGCTCATGCACCGGTACCCTCACCACTGGTATAGTGCACCCAGCTAGAGGGGTGGCTGACCTCATGCCAGGGCAGTGGGTTGTAGGCATGGCACACACAGGGATGTGTGCCATGTCGACTCTTCACTTTGTTTTGCACCAAAACACTCGGCCTGCAATGGCAGTGTGTGTGTGTGTAAAGTGTACAGGGTCTCTAAGGGTGGCACAATAAGTGCTGCAGCCCTTAGAGGTCTTCCCTGGTCACAGTGCCCTAGGTACCTGTGGTACCATTTACCAGGGGCTGACCTGTGGCCAGAGATGCCAATTGGGTTTGGGTACAGTTTTGGGAAAGAACACAGGCCCTGGGAACCTGATTGGCAGGGACCCAGGGCACATCAAGTCAAAAGTGCATCAGTCGTCTGGCAAAAAGTGGGGGTTACTGCATGCGAAACCCAGCTTCTCACACCTACTTCTGTAGGAGAAGCACCAGTTCCCCAAAAAATGGGCAAAATCTTGGAGTCATCATTGATGACTCACTCTCTGTGCAGGAACAAGTTATTGACTTGCCTACTTTGCGTTCCGTTGTGAACGTGGAGCTTAGGCAAAACTCCGACTCCGTGGTGGAGCAGAGTTAGCCAGCCCCTCCACCCTCCCAAAGTAATTATAATGGTTAAAAAAGGCACTTACCTGACGTGGGTGCCGCCTCTCGCTCATGGCTGCTCTCCTTCCTCGTCCTCACTGTCCTTCTTCTTAGATAACCCCTACGTTGTACGTCTCGCGTCTTGGGTCATGTAAACACAACACATAGATGATTTCTACCTCTATGACATCTGTAGAAAATGCTGTGGCACCCTCAAACTACTGAAACAGCTGTTTAGGTGCTACTGGTTGATTGGCATAAAACAATAGTTCAGGAATTGATAGCCAGCAAACTGGATTATAGCAATGCCCTGTGTGTGGGCATGACGGATTATCACTTTATTAGACTCCAGGTAGTCCAGAACGTGGCTGCCAAGCTGATCTGTAATATGGACAGATATAGCTCAGCTTAAGCCTGCCTGGCAGCCCTAGATTGGCTGCCAGTAAGGGAAAGAGCCAGCTTCAAGCTTCTTTGCCATACAAACAGGTCATTATATAATACTGGGCCTGGAAATTCTTCAAGGCAAAGTGGAATTTTACATTCCGACACGCGAACTGAGATCACGAAACTTGGCACTCGCTAAAGCAAAACGGATAGAAAAACTTAGAACAGGTGGCCATTCTTCTTCTCATCTGCCAGTGGCCCATTGGAGTACTCTTCCTTTAGACCTTCGCCTGACCGAGAACCACCTTTGGTTTAGAAAAAAACAAAAAACTTGTTTTTTTATACGTTAAGTCATTCTTAGCAGTTTATTCTTAAATTCTTGTCAGTCCTCTCAGCTGAAAAGAAAGTGAAGCTTTCTAAGCGCTGTGAAATCCCTCAGCAGATGAGTTTTGCGCTATATAAATACAGGAAAATAAATAATAAATGTGACAACACCAGTGTTTTGCTGATTCTCTTTTAGTGGCCTTAGGGGTCTGGGCACTTTCCCACTGTAAATGCAGTGTGAAAGTGCGTGCGCCACTTCCTACAAACATTAGGAAGTGGTGCTTACCTGATAAACATGTCCCAAGCCTGCCATTGCAGGCCTGTAGTGGGCACTTTCATGTATGATCTTTTTAAAACATGTCTCAAGTCTGCCATTGTAGGCTAGTGTGTGCGCACTTGCACCTATGGTGTTTTAAACATTTGGTCAAGCCTGCCATTGCACTTATGCTGCAGTTGACCTTTCAAAATCATAGGCTGAGGGTGCCTTTCACTAACACTAGAACACTCTAGGGTAAGTCCTGGGGATGAAGCAAGTGGTAGGTGAAAGGCAGGGCAGGCACACATGTGTGTTCCCTGCCCAGGTAGTGAAGAAATACCCATGTGTGTTTTCACTACCTATGCTCTTCCCATAGGTTAACATAGGGGAATGACTGAGATTACCTCAAGCTGCAATAGTGGCTTACAGTGGAGCAGCCTCATAATGTTTCCTATCATTGGGTTCACAATGACAATCCCTCTCCGGTGGTAAAGAGGGATTTGTCATTTATAGCTTAGAAATGCCTCCTCTAGAAAGTCGGCATTTCTTTGCTCTAAAACTCTTTGCGTGCCTTTTAGTTTCACTCCAATCCACACTGCAGGTTGGGGGAGCACATCTGTGTGTGCATTCCCCAGAGACCGCTATAAACATTGGACATAAAACTGGGACAACAGACCTCTCGCCATTTGAGGTCCTGGCTGGATAGATGGGAGAACAATGTTTTGGCACTGGGCTCTGGGAGCCAAATCATGTCCCCACTAAAGACTAAAATCTGCATTCCATGGACCCCTGGCAGACGGGACTGAAATTTAGGGCAGGCATCTGTGGTTCAAGGGAAACCCTCTGAAATACCCCCAACTTCAAAGGCACACTACAGTATAACTACTGGTGCCATTTTTCAGCAGGGGAGAGATACACTTGTGGGGACTTGGGACCGAAGATCCTGGAACTGAGTTGTGCACACTGCCAGAGGAATCTGTTGTGCACAAGGAGGATCATTGCCATTGGTAGGGACCATGCACCCTTCCTGAATAGTGCTGGCCTGAGCTGACTACCTGCTGCTGTGTGGCACCCTGCAGTGTGCACTCCAAGAGCTTGTTGGCTTGCCCCTGTTCTCTTGTGGAGGTCTCAGGGACATCAAAGACCTCCCACGAGGGACCGACACATCTACCTGTGACACCTGGAGAGTGGTGCCCTCTTAAGTGCCCACATTGTCTGTTGGATTCCCACTGGTAGTGAGGTGGGAGCATGGAGCTAAATATTGTGCCTTGTGATCGAATTGTCTAGTACAGAGGACTAAAGCACTGTCCGCATCTCTGGTGTGTGGCCCCACATCGTGGGGCCTCGATACTGCATAAACATCTTGTTGGTGGTGAGCAGATTCACCTGTTGCGGGACCCCAGGTGGCCTGCTACGTCGATCGTGCTGCATTTTTCTCATGCGACACAAAGACTGCATGCTCATTGTGGGTGGTGTCCGATTCACAGGTTGTGACCCTCAGAGTTGAGGGTGTACCCGAAGTAGGGCCTCATTCTACCTCATGTGGCACTGCTGAACTTGCACCTGTGTGTGTGAGCGGAATTGTCTGATGCGACTCAAATCAACGTGCACCAGATGCTGTGCCTCATTTCCAGGGTGTGGTACAGAATATGAAACTCTTCATTGTGTGTGACCTGAATTGTCTGGTGTGACTCAGCCCCACCTCACACCAGACGTTGTGCCTCATTTCCAGGGAGGTGCTGAGTTTGCAACTAACATTGCGTGAGACCAAAACCGGCTGGTGCTATTTATACCAACGTACTCCAGACACTGTGCCTCATTTCCAGGGAGGCGCAGAGGAGTGGAGTTCGTGTTCCAGAGCGCCCAGATTGCCTGGGCACATTACTTTGATCGATATGTGTCCTATGGGGTGCCTCCTACATTTGATAGGCTCCCCTGCTACATCGCCCATTCATCGATTGCTCCTTTTCATGCCCTCAGTGTGGCAGACCAACTGCCCTCTCCTCATCCGGCCCCAACAACTTTGTGTTGCCAGGTAGTATTGACCGGATCGGGTCTGGGCGGTGAGAGTACTTGACTGGGCTAAAGAACGCTTCCTGAGAGTGATCGAAAGTGAGTCAAGAAACTGCGTGACCACTCCCCTGTGCTTTGCAGAATTGTGCTGGTGCCTGAAGCCATAGTGTGAAATGCTTTGATTGAACAACTATTGCCTCAACATAGTATGGGTGAGAGCTTCCAGAGTAGGGGACAAACCAGCATGTGGCAACTGATTCCTCATTAGCCCTGTTGCCATCCCCACCTTCTTCCCAAGGACCCTGAATAAGTGTGACTCCGCCCCGTTCAACCTAGTATTAGAGGGAAGGTTTTCTCTATCTCCAGCTTGTAGGTGTGGGGTAGTGGGGGATAAATGAAGGGTGGAGGAGGGCTTGGAGCCACGGGGTCTGCATGTGCATTATGAATAGCCCGGGCAGGTAACTCTGCTCCACCAGCGGAGTTTCCGGAGTTTTGCCTACTTTGCGTTCCGTTGTGAACGTGGAGCTTAGGCAAAACTCCGACTCCGTGGCAGAGCAGGGTTAGCCAGCCCCTCCACCCTCCCAAAGTAATTATAATGGTTAAAAGGCACTTACCTGCCGTGGGTGCCGCCTCCTCGCCATGGCTGCTCTCCTTCCTCGTCCTCACCATCCTTCTTCTTAGATAACCCCTACGTTGTACGTCTCGCGTCTCATGTCTCGTGTCTTGGGTCATGTAAACATAACACATAGATGATTTCTACCTCTATGTCGCACTAGTGATTTTCAGTCAGTTCTTTTTAGGTTGAAGCCTACCATTACTATCTGGTTACAAAGACGTATAGTGAACATGAAAAACGTTTACCTAGGCACAAGGCCAGCTCCTCCGTAATGGCGGAGGAGCGTTGCTTGACCGCCCGTGCCAGCAGACAATAAATAAAATGATTATAACACAATGTTATTATCATTTTATTTATGCTGTCTGAGCCCCAAAATACAATAGATATATGGTGGGGCCCAGCATGGCAGGGAGGAGGAGTAGTGTGCACTCATAAGTGCGCATATGTGTGTGGCCGGCCATCCTAGGCCGGCCAAACACATATACGCAGTTATGTTTCTTCAACCGACTGTGTTGCACAGCTGGTTGGAGAAAAGCCACAGGCTCCACTCACCGTCCTGAGCAGCAAGCAAGGCTGCTCAGACCAATCCTAGTGCTGCTTTCATGTGAGAGCAGCATCTGGATTGGAGTGTGGAGCCTGTGCCTGAGGGCCCCATCTCCTCTGGCCAGCCGATGAGAGGAGCCGAGAGGCAGGCTTTAGTGGGAGCAGAGCAGCAGGTACGTTTTTGAATTTTTTTTACTTATATTTTATTTCTCCCCAGCCCGCCTCCCTCCCACCCGTGGCTGCCCTACCGGTTTAAAACAAATAAAGCCCTTTGCTTAGCTATGGCTTTGTGCTTTTTCACTCGCATTTGCTTGCTTTCTGTTTGCTGGCTTTATTTTTTTAACCCATCCATCTTGAATTTGGCTCTCAAATGGACCATAACCTGTTTACCACCTTTCTGCTTGGCTCCTCCTATTCTTCCACAAGTACTCCCTTTAATGGGAACTCTTTTTTAAGTTGCACCTAGACAGCACACGAACTGTCTCTGCGAGACATTTTGTTTACATATAGTGGGATTACAGTCTGCCCATAGCTTACCATTTGCTAGGTTCAGCGTCGCTCTCATTTGCTTCGCTCCCATTTATCACTGCATGTGGGTGCTGTGTCCTCCTCTGGGCATGGACCAAACACCTTCCACTGCTTTCGTTTTTGGAGCTACTTTTTTCTTTGTGTTTAAGAACTCCATATGAGTGCTTTGTTTTCAGTCCATCTCCCAGTCCATGTGGCCTCTGAACTCCATGTGGCCTCTGAACCCTCCCACCGCCTACCCTATACTCTACACCACTGTACTCTATGCCAATGCACTCTACACCTGTAGGACTTTGGCACTCTTTATAGTGCACTAAACTGAAGTACACTTTGTAGAGAGTACAGTGAGACACAGATTGGTATACAGAGGCAAAAGTAGATTATACGAACACTATTTGTGATAGTGTGGATGAGCAGTTAGTCTTATCAGAGGGTAGTGCTAAGCATTTGTTGTACTCACAGAGGCAACAAATGAGACACACACTCAAGAATAAATCCGAGACCAATTTGCAAAAATAACTGATAGACCTGGCATGTTTCTCCTGTCTTTTTGCCTTCTGACCTTCTGTTTTCGATGGTATGCTGGAACTCATGTTTGCTGGTTTAGTGTCTCTGTGCACTTTTTCACTGCTATTCAGTGCTAAAGTGCAAGTGCCCCTACTGTAAATTGTGTTATGATTGGTTTTCCATGATTGGCATATTTGATTTGATCTACTAGTAAGTCTCTAGTGCAGTGCACTGTGTGTGCCCAGGGCTTGTATATCAAATGCTGCTAGTGGGCCTCAGTACTGGTTGTGCCACCCACACAAGTAGCCTTTCAAAGGTGTCTCAGACCTGCCACTGCTGTCTCTGCGCCCAGTTTTTACTGCCATGTCAATCTAACAAGTACACACACTTGCCAGAACCTAACCTTCCCTCTTTTCCTCTTCTTACAAGTAAGTTACCCTAAGGAGGCCCAAGGTAACCCTGTGGGCAGGGTGGCGTGTATGTAAAATGTAGGACACATAGTAGTGTGCTTTACATGTCCTGATAGTGAAATGCTGCAAATTTTGTTTTTCAATATTGAAAGGATGTCTGTCCCATTGGTTAACAGGGGAGCTGCCTTGTAACATCTTACAAGTGTAACTTCCCATTCGGACAAGATAGAGAAATGGAGTTTAGGCTCTCTGAACTCCGAATTCAGAATAACACATCTCTTAGTAAAGGTGGTTTTAAATTGTGCATTTGAAAATGCCACTTTTAGAAAGTGGGCATTTTCTTACTTAACCATCCTGTGTGTCTCTGCCTGTTTGTGTATTCCCCGTCTGGTGTTGGATTGACAGGTCCTGGGGATGTGCATTCACACTAGAAAGTCACAAGGGTGGTTGGCGAAATGGGATCTCTAGTTGGCAAGGGCTTGCACCTTTGTCCAAGTAGGGACCCTTCTTCCTAGTCAGGGTAAGGGTGTTACACTCGTGAAGTAACCCCTGCTCACCCTCGTGGTAGCTTGGCACGAGCAGTCGGGCTTAATTCAGAGGCAGTGTGTAAAGCATTTGCACATAACCAACAGTAATACAGTGTAAGCACTACAAACTGACACCACACCAGTTTAGAAAAATAACCAATATTTTATATACTCAAGACAAGACCAATTACGACAAAAATCCCCAATACTGTACTTTAAAAATGAATGCTTGATACGGTAACTTCTTCTTTGCAGGAATAGCACAAAAGCAAAGTTCGTACAAGTCGGTAGCTCCGTCCGAGCCTACCGTGATGCTGAAAACCACAGAGTCTAACAGTTCCAGCCGACCGCGTCGATACGGGCCAGCAGAGTCATGAACAGACTCGGTTACAGTACCTTTCTCGTTGTGGCTGGTACGGAGTGTACGAGCCGGTCGGCGTTCGTCGCGGTTGCGGTGCAAGACGGAGCGATGCAAGGTGCGGTGTCCCTCGATGCGGTGCAGGCAGCGGCTCGATGAGCGTCGTGCAGACGGAGTAGGTGAGTCCAAGGCGTGCGATGCAGGGTGAGACGATGCTCGATGCAGTGCTGACAGGTTGCGAGGCAGGCGACCAAGCCGGAGTGCGGGAGCTGGCGTCGGACAGCGGTGCGAGTCGGAGCGGTGCGTCGCAGACGTGCGAGCGGTGCCCCAAATGCGGTGCGGTCACGACTCTTGAGCCAGTTGCAGCGACCTCGTCGGTCGGGTCCGGTTGGTTCAGTGAAGCGATGCGATGCGAACTGCGGTGCCCACAGGTCACGGTGCAAGCAGCGGCTCGATGTTGGCGGCGTCGGACGTCGCCCACGGTGAGACCAGGGTTGCGATGCGAAGCGGGGCGATGCGGTCTGCGGTGCAAACAGGTCACCGGCCAGGGATGGATTCAGTTGACGGAGTCGGTTGCAGTTCCCTTCCTCTGTGGCAACTGAAACAGCGTTCCAGAAGCGGTACCCAGAGGCTTGTGAAGTCTTTGTAGTCCCTGAGACTTCTTAACAGGAGGCCAGCTCGGTTCCTGGCCCTTGGAGATACTCAGCACAAGTTTGTAGAAAGTTCAGTCCTTTCACTGCCCAAGGCAGAAGCAGCAGCTGCAGGCCAACCCAACAAAGCAACAACAAAGCAAAGGGGCAGTCCTCCTCCTGGCAGCTCTTCCAGCTCTTCGTCTTGGCAGGTTCCTTGATTCCAGCGAGATCTAAATTCATGGGGTCAGGGCCCCAATATTTATATCCCAAATTCCTTTGTTCTCTGAAGGCAGAGAGGCCTTTGCCTAGTCCAAACCAGTTCTGGAGCACTTTGTTGACAAGTCTCCGTCCCTTCTTTCAGTGAGTGGGCCATGGACATCAGACGCACCACAGGAGGTGGAGCCAGCATTGTGGAGGGAAGGCACTGTCCTATTCAGGGCCCAGGTGCGACCCCTCCCACCCATCTACAGGTCGATCTGGCTATTCAGCCCTGCGCTGACTCACCCTGTCTCCTGGCATCCCCCAGCCCCTGTCACTCACATTCCAGACAAGGAATACACAACCTCGCAGAGGCAGGCTTGGATGGTTAGACAAGAAAATACCCACTTTCTACAAGTGGTATTTTCAAACACAGAATGTCAAAACCAACTTCACTAAAAGCTGCATTTTATCATTCTGAGTCCAGGCATACTAAACTCGAATTTCTACCATGTTCCCGGGGTCAGTTAGGATTATAAGCTGTAATAATCAAAACTGCCCGTTCTGGCCTAGGGGAACAGGTAGCCTTGCAATAGTGAAAAACGAACTAGGCTGTAATTCACTATCAGGACATGCCGCACACACCCGGGCATGTCCTACCTTTCGCATACAACGCACCCTGCCCACAGGGGTACCTTGGGCCTACCTTAGGGGTGACTAACATGTAGCAAAGGGAAGGTTTAGGGACTTGCAAGTGTGTGCACTTGCCAAGTCGACTATGGCAGCCCCAGGCTGCGCACAGGCTCTGCGATGGCAGGCCCGAGTTACACTTTACGGGCTGTTTGCGTGGGTGGCACAATCCAGTGCTGCAGCCCACCAACAGCATTTGGTCTATAGGCCCTGGCACTCATAGTGCACTTTACAAGGGACTGACAGATAAACCAAATAGGCCAATCATGGAAACACCAATCCATAACGCATTTTATACAGGAGCACTTGCACTTTCCCACTGGACAGCAGTGAGGAAAGTGCGCAGAATCATTACACCAGCAAAAACAGAGTCAAAACCGGGAGGTCAGAAAGCAAAAAGTCAGGAAACACGCCAAAAGATGCCAAGTCTAACACATGTCCCCTCCAGCTGAAAGTAGGGAGAACTACCCAACCCCATTGGAGTTCTCTTCACTAAGGCGGAAGAACCTGGACAGACCATCTGCGTTGGCGTGTTCTGTACCAGGACGGTGTTCCACCGTAAAGTCCATTCCCTGTAGGGAGATGGACCACCTCAGCAGTTTTGGATTCTCACCCCTCATTTGCATCAACCATCTGAGGGGCCTGTGGTCTGTCTGAACCCGGAAGTGAGTCCCAAACAGGTATGGTCTCAACTTCTTCAGTGCCCAGACCACAGCAAAAGCTTCCCTTTCTATGGCACTCCACCTCTGTTCCCTGGGAAGTAGTCTCCTGCTAAGGAAGACTACAGGCTGATCCAGGCCCTCTTCGTTCAGTTGTGAGAGCACCGCTCCCACACCATGCTCTGAAGCGTCAGTCTGCACGACAAATTCTTTGGAGAAGTCAGGTGCCTTGAGCACGGGCGCCGTGCACATGGCTGCCTTCAGGGCATCAAAAGCTTTCTGGCAGGACTCAGTCCAGATCACTTTCCTGGGCTGCCTCTTAGAGGTCAGCTCTGTTAAGGGGGCAACGATGGTGCCATAGCCCTTAACAAATCTCCTATAGTAACCGGTGAGACCTAAGAAGGCTCTCACCTCTGTCTGGAGTCTTGGGGGTTCCCAAGCCAGAATGGTGTCAATCTTGAGTTGTAGGGCGCCACCTGGCCGCTTCCTACCTGGTGTCCCAAGTACACCACAGAACCCTGCCCGATCTGGCACTTACTGGCCTTGATCGTGAGGCCTGCACCTTGCAGAGCCCTCAACACTTTCTCAAGGTGCTGTAAATGTTCTTCCCAGCTGGAACTGAACACAGCAATGTCATCCAGGTAGGCGGCACTGAAATCCTCCAGCCCAGCCAACACCTGATTGACCAACCTCTGAAAGGTGGCAGGGGCATTCTTCAACCCAAAGGGCATCACCCGGAATTGGTAATGACCTTCTGGGGTTGAGAATGCTGATCTCTCCTTGGCCCCATCGGTTAAGGCAATCTGCCAGTACCCAGACGTCAAATCAAACGTGCTGAGGAACCGGGCAGCTCCCAACCGATCAATGAGCTCATCAGCTCTGGGGATGGGGTGCGCGTCAGTCCTGGTGACGGCATTGAGCCCACGGTAGTCCACACAAAACCGGAGTTCTGGAGTGGCACCGGGCGCCGCAGCCTTTGGGACCAAGACCACTGGGCTGGCCCAAGGACTGTGGGAGGGCTCAATCACCCCTAACGCCAACATCTTAGAGACCTCCTCCTTGATGCTGGCTCTGACCCGGTCAGTCAACCTGTAACTCTTGTGCTTCACAGGATGGCTGTCACCAGTGTCCACGTCATGGGTACACCAGTGAGTAACACCGGGGGTCAGAGAGAACAGTGGGGCGAACTGTCCCAACAACTGGCGACAGTCCCCCTGCTGCTCCTGAGTCAGAGTAGGGGAGAGGATCACACCCTCTACTGACCCATCATGCTCCTTGGTAGACAGGAGGTCAGGGAGAGGCTCACTCTCCTCTTCCACCCCATCATCTGTCGCCAAGAGCATACTCACTTCGGACCTCTCGAAGTGGGGCTTGAGGGGGTTCACGTGAAGGACCCTCAAAGGGTTCCTTGGAGCCTGCAAATCCACCAGGTAGGTGACGTCACTTTTGCGCTCCTTTACCTCATATGGCCCAGTCCACTTGTCCTGCAAGGCACAAGGTGCCACTGGGGCCATGACCCACACTTTTTGCCCAGGTTGAAATTCGACCAGAGTGGCATTCTGGTCATACCATCTCTTCATTTCTTCCTGGCTTGCTTCTAGGTTCGCCTGAGCGAGTTTCCTGAAGCGGGCAGTTTGGTTTCTAAAGGCCAGCATGTAGCTAAATACATCCTGGGGAGTTTTCCTGGGAGCTGCCTCCCAGCCTTCCTTTACCAAACTCAGAGGTCCTCTGACAGGGTGGCCATACAGGAGCTCAAAGGGGCTGTACCCAAGAGACTTCTGAGGCACCTCCCTGTATGCAAAGAGTAGGCATGGCAAGAGGACGTCCCACTTACGCCTCATGGGTTCTGTTAGACCCTTGATCATGCCTTTCAAGGTCTGGTTGAATCTCTCCACCAGACCGTTTCCTTGTGGGTGGTAAGGAGTGGTGAACTTGTAGGTTACACCACACTCCTTCCACAGGGATGTCATATACTTCGATATGAAATTGGTCCCCTATCAGAAACCACCTCTCTGGGGAATCCCACACGGGAAAAGATCCCCATTAACGCCCGGCCCACCACTGGCGCCGTCGTTGTCCTGAGAGGGATTGCCTCGGGGTACCGGGTGGCATGGTCCACCAAGACCAGGATGTACCTGTTGCCCATGGATGTCTTGGGATCCAGTGGCCCCACAATATCCATCCCTACCCTTTCAAAGGGTGTTCCAACAACAGGAAAAGGTTGGAGAGGAGCTTTGACCTTCCTCCCACTCTTACCACTTGCCTGGCAAGTTTGGCAAGACCTACAGTGTGCATCTGACTGCCTTCGCATTTGGGGCCAAAAGAAGTGGGTGACAAGCCTGTCAAAGGTCTTGTCCTGCCCCAAATGTCCTGCCAAAGGCACGTCATGAGCCAGACCCAGTAGGAAGGTCCTGAAGCGCTGGGGTACCACCAGCACACGGGCTGACCCAGGCTCAGCAACCTTAGGCTCACTGTATAGGAGACCACTCTCCCAGTAGATCAGATGTGACCCGGACTGATTACCAGCTGCCTGGTCTGCAGCCTGCCGCCGCAGACCCTCCAGAGTAGGGCACTCGTTCTGCTCCCTGCAGAACTCCTCCCTGGTGGGACCCCCTTCTTGCTGCCAATGGGTCAGCTCAGAGATGTCTCCCAGTTCGGCTACCTGCTCCCCTGTAGGAACCGGGGCGTCCCCCTCGAGGTCCGCCTCCTCCCGGTCCGTGGGAACTTCGGGGGCCGGTTTCCCGCGCCCCTGCCCTTTCTCTTGGCAGGGACTTGGGCCACTGTTTCAGGCTCCAAGTCCTCTTGATCACCCTTTCTGGCTGCCATTGACCGAGTAGACACGCATGCCCACTCTGGCAACCCAAGCATCTCCAAGTGAGACCTGAGCTCAACCTCCTTCCATGAGGACTGCTCCAGGTCGTTTCCTAGCAGACAATCTACAGGCATGGTAGGGCTCACAACCACCCTCAAGGGACCTGAGACCCCCCATTCAAAGGGAACCTGCGCCACCATACACTGGCGCTCAGAGTTGTCGACAGCAACTACTTGGTGGAATGCTCCTGGGACTACTTGCTTCTCAGACACCAGGTGACACCGGACTGAGGTCACACTGGCTCCAGTGTCTCTGAGAGCCTCTACCCTGTTCCCATTAATGGTCACCCAGGTGCTATATTTCTTTGTGTTAGGGGGCACCTGGTTTCCTGGGACCATCTCACTGTCCCCTAGTGAGACAAGGGTCATTTCTGCAGGATCCCCACCCTCCTGTGGGCACCCCTCCTCCCCAAGCGCTACACTAGCCAACACTTTGGACTGTCCACCGGTGGGTGGCTGTGTCCCCTTCGGGCACTTGGGGTCCCCCTTAAAGTGACCTACCTGGTCACATGCATAACACTTGCGGGGGCCGGTCTCAACAGGCTTCCCTGTGGAGACCCCTTTCTTCTTATCACCGGGGGCTGGGAACCTTTACCCTGGGTACTAGTTTGGGGCCCTTTAGAGAACTCCTGTGCTTTACCCTTGTCCCCCCCACCTTTCTGCTGGGGACCCTGCCCACCTTTGGCTGAGTCTACCCCAAACGCTTTCTTGTGGACCCTGGTACTCACCCAGCGGTCCGGTTCCATAGCAAGCTTCCTGGGGTCAGTTAGCTTACTATCAACTAGGTGCTGGCGCAGATCTGCAAAACATAGACTAGACAAGTGCTCCCATGCAATCAAGTTATAGAGCCCCTGAAAATCTGTTACACTACTGCCCTTTACCCAACCATCCAGCGACCTGCAGAACACATCCACACATTCCAACCAAGTGTTGGCATCAGACTTCTTACTGGACCTGAACTGATCCCTGTACTTTTCAGGAGTAAGACCATACTTCGTGAGAAGGGCATTCTTCATGTCAGCATAGGTGAGGTGATACCCCTTACCCAAAGCTATCAGAGCATCCCTTGCTTCTTCAGGGAAAAGTGGCCACAATCCTGCTCCCCAATTCTCCTCAGGGACCCCATTCATGTGTATGGCTGCCTCATAACCCTGAAACCACCTTTGTATGTCATCCCCCTTCTTGAACTCCTTGCCTACGTTCTTGGGAATGTGCACAATCCTGTCTGCCTTTCTGGACGAATTGCTGCCACCATCTGTGCCTGACTTACTCCTAAGTTCTAGCTCCTTTAGTTCTCTCTCATGCTCTAAGAGCATCTTTCTCTCCTCTACGGCCAATCTCTTCTCCTCCCGCTCACTCTCCAGCCTGAGCTTCTGCAGCTCAAACTGCCTTGCCTCCCGCCTGTCCTCCAGCTCCTCTGGGGACAGACTGCTGCTGCCTGACCTGGCGGGTTCCCCCCTACCCAAAGCACATCCACCCTGGAAATAGGCTCCTCCACCTCCTCACTGAGATCACCAGGCTGCCCATTGGCATGTCTGGCTGCTACCCAGGCCCTCAGCGCCTTCTGTAGCTCCTCCTTCCTTGTGAGGCCTTTAATTTGGACTTTCAGGTTTTTACAAATCGCTCGTAACTCCTTTACGGCGTAGGATTCCAACCTATCCTCCTCAAAGATAACTTCCAGAGATGCAACGGATGATGCAATTGATTCAGGCATGACAAAAGTAGTGAGTTGAAAACTGGCAAGATCAAAAATAGGCCAAAAGAAAAAGAACCAGTATGTGGTACGTAATGGTCTGCGATATGGTAGTAGTGCACACCAATCACTGTAAGTCAAGTGCAAACACAAGTCCTATCCTCACCGCTGACAACCAATGTTAGAAATGGGATCTCTAGTTGGCAAGGGCTTGCACCTTTGTCCAAGTAGGGACCCTTCTTCCTAGTCAGGGTAAGGGTGTTACACTCGTGAAGTAACCCCTGCTCACCCTCGTGGTAGCTTGGCACGAGCAGTCGGGCTTAATTCAGAGGCAGTGTGTAAAGCATTTGCACATAACCAACAGTAATACAGTGTAAGCACTACAAACTGACACCACACCAGTTTAGAAAAATAACCAATATTTTATATACTCAAGACAAGACCAATTACGACAAAAATCCCCAATACTGTACTTTAAAAATGAATGCTTGATACGGTAACTTCTTCTTTGCAGGAATAGCACAAAAGCAAAGTTCAGTACGAGTCGGTAGCTCCGTCCGAGCCTACCGCGATGCTGAAAACCACAGAGTCTAACAGTTCCAGCCGACCGCGTCGATACGGGCCAGCAGAGTCATGAACAGACTCGGTTACAGTACCTTTCTCGTTGTGGCTGGTACGGAGTGTACGAGCCGGTCGGCGTTCATCGCGGTTGCGGTGCAAGACGGAGCGATGCAAGGTGCGGTGTCCCTCGATGCGGTGCAGGCAGCGGCTCGATGAGCGTCGTGCAGACGGAGTCGGTGAGTCCAAGGCGTGCGATGCAGGGTGAGATGATGCTCGATGCGGTGCTGACAGGTTGCGAGGCAGGCGACCAAGCCGGAGTGCGGGAGCTGGCATCGGACAGCGGTGCGAGTCGGAGCGGTGCGTCGCAGACGTGCGAGCGGTGCCCCAAATGCGGTGCAGTCACGACTCTTGAGCCAGTTGCAGCGACCTCGTCGGTCGGGTCCGGTTGGTTCAGTGAAGCGATGCGATGCGAACTGCGGTGCCCACAGGTCACGGTGCAAGCAGCGGCTCGATGTTGGCGGCGTCGGACGTCACCCACGGTGAGACCAGGGTTGCGATGCGAAGCGGGCGATGCGGTCTGCGGTGCAAACAGGTCACCGGCCAGGGATGGATTCGGTTGACGGAGTCGGTTGCAGTTCCCTTCCTCTGTGGCAACTGAAACAGCGTTCCAGAAGCGGTACCCAGAGGCTTGTGAAGTCTTTATAGTCCCTGAGACTTCTTAACAGGAGGCCAGCTCGGTTCCTGGCCCTTGGAGATACTCAGCACAAGTTTGTAGAAAGTTCAGTCCTTTCACTGCCCAAGGCAGAAGCAGCAGCTGCAGACCAACCCAACAAAGCAACAACACAGCAAAGGGGCAGTCCTCCTCCTGGCAGCTCTTCCAGCTCTTCGTCTTGGCAGGTTCCTTGATTCCAGCGAGATCTAAATTCATGGGGTCAGGGCCCCAATATTTATATCCCAAATTCCTTTGTTCTCTGAAGGCAGAGAGGCCTTTGCCTAGTCCAAACCAGTTCTGGAGCACTTTGTTGACAAGTCTCCGTCCCTTCTTTCAGTGAGTGGGCCAGGGACATCAGACGCACCACAGGAGGTGGAGCCAGCATTGTGGAGGGAAGGCACTGTCCTATTCAGGGCCCAGGTGCGACCCCTCCCACCCATCTACAGGTCGATCTGGCTATTCAGCCCTGCGCTGACTCACCCTGTCTCCTGGCATCCCCCAGCCCCTGTCACTCACATTCCAGACAAGGAATACACAACCTCGCAGAGGCAGGCTTGGATGGTTAGACAAGAAAATACCCACTTTCTACAAGTGGTATTTTCAAACACAGAATGTCAAAACCAACTTCACTAAAAGCTGCATTTTATCATTCTGAGTCCAGGCATACTAAACTCGAATTTCTACCATGTTCCCGGGGTCAGTTAGGATTATAAGCTGTAATAATCAAAACTGCCCGTTCTGGCCTAGGGGAACAGGTAGCCTTTCAATAGTGAAAAACGAACTAGGCTGTAATTCACTATCAGGACATGCCGCACACACCCGGGCATGTCCTACCTTTCGCATACAACGCACCCTGCCCACAGGGGTACCTTGGGCCTACCTTAGGGGTGACTAACATGTAGCAAAGGGAAGGTTTAGGGACTTGCAAGTGTGTGCACTTGCCAAGTCGACATGGCAGCACCAGGCTGCGCACAGGCTCTGCGATGGCAGGCCTGAGTTACACTTTACGGGCTGTTTGCGTGTGTGGCACAATCCAGTGCTGCAGCCCACCAACAGCATTTGGTCTATAGGCCCTGGCACTCGTAGTGCACTTTACAAGGGACTGACAGATAAACCAAATAGGCCAATCATGGAAACACCAATCCATAACGCATTTTATACAGGAGCACTTGCACTTTCCCACTGGACAGCAGTGAGGAAAGTGCGCAGAATCATTACACCAGCAAAAACAGAGTCAAAACCGGGAGGTCAGAAAGCAAAAAGTCAGGGGAAACACGCCAAAAGATGCCAAGTCTAACAGTCCCTGAAACCTATGGTTTTTTCAGTGAATGTCTAAGGTTGTTTAAATCCTAGTTTCTAACTATGCCTACATAGGTAGGACATGTGCAGAAAGAGGAAGAAAGGCACAGAAAGAAGAAAGAGAAATGCAGAAAGAGGCAACAGTAGTCCAGAAGGAGTAAGAAAGTTGCAGAAAGAAGCAAGAGATGTGCAGGAAGAAGCAACAGAGGTGCAGAAAGAGGCCTTGTTGCAAAGGCATCCTGTGCCCTGGGCACCCCCCCAACTTTTTGCTGACTGGTACTGGTGGTAACTGACTCTGCCTATCCAGGCCTGGAGCCAGTGCTATGCTGAAAGGCACTTATAATACAGTGAAAACACCTGCATACACTAGGGTACACTATGGGTCGGGGTACCCCTGTGATTGGCATGACCTCCCCTGTAAGGCCCTAGTACATAATAGGGCAGTGGGATAAAAACTACCTCTAAGTCTCTAGCATATAATGGGGCATGGCAGTTTAGAAGCCAGCAGCCCTTTTCTGCACTTGCATGTGTGCACTGCTGAGCCTGAGGGCAGTTTGAAAGTAGCCATGTTTGTGCAGAAAGAGGCAAGAGAGGTGCAGAAAGAAGCAAGAGAGGTGTAGAAAAAAGCAAGAGACGTGCAGAAAGAAGCAAGAGAGGTGCAGAAAGAAGCAACAGAAGTGCAAAAAGAAGCAAGAGATGTGCAGAAAGAAGCAACAGAGGTGCAGAAAGAGGCAAGAGGGGTGCAGAAAGAGGAAGAGAAGTGCAAAAAAGAAGCAACAGAGGTGCAGAAGGACGCAAGAGAAGTGCAGAAAGAGGCAAGAGAGTTGCAGAAACAGGCAAAAGAGCTGCAGAAAGAAGCAAGAGCAGGACAGAAAGAACCAACAGAGGTGCAGAAGGAGGCAAGAGGGGTGCAGAAGGAGGCAAGAGGGGTGCAGAAATTTGCAAGAGAGGTACAGAAAGAACCAAGAGACGTGCAGGGAAAGGGTTGAAGGGTGCAGAAAGAGGCACGAGGGGTGCAGAAAGAAGCAAGAGAGGTGTAAAAAGAAGCAAGGGAAGTGCAGAAAGAAGCAACAGAGGTGCAAAAAGAGGCAAGAGGGGTGCAGAAAGAGGCAAGAGAAGTGCAGAAGGAAGCAACAGAGGTGCAGAAAGAGGCAAGAAAAGTGTGTAAAGAGGCAAGAGAGTTGCAGAAACAGACAAAAGAGGTGCACAAAGAGGGAACAGGGGTGCACACAGAGGCAAGAGAGGTACAGAAAGAACCAACAGAGGTGCAGAAAGAGGCAAGAGGGGTGCAGAAATGAGCACAAGAGTAGCAGATAGAAGCAAGAGCAGTGCAGAAAGTACCAACAGAGGTGCAGAAAGAGGCAAGAGGGGTACAGAAAGAGGCAAGAAAAGTGCAGAAAAAAGCAAAAGAGGTGCAGAAAGAGGCAAGAGGGGTACAGAAAGAGGCAAGAGAGGAGAAGAAAGAGGCAAGAGAGGTGCACACAGAGGCACAAGGGGTGCAGACATTTGCAAGAGAGGTGCAGAAAGAAGCAAGAGAAGTACAGAAAGAAGCAACAGAGGTGCAGAAAGAGGCAAGAGGGATGCAGAAAGAAGCAAGAGAAGTGCAGAAAGAAGGAACAGAGGTACAGAAACAGGCAAGAGGGGTGCAGACAGAGGCAAGAGATGTGCAGAAAGAGGGAAGAGACGTGTAAAAAGATGGAAGAAGGGTGCAGAGAGAGACAAGAGGGGTGCAGAAAGAAGCAACAGAAGTGCAGAAAAAAGCAACAGAAGTGCAGAAAAAAGCAAGAGAAGTGCAGAAAGCGCCGGTGGGCGCTCTTTTCGCACACTGGCAGCGGAGCTATGAAATGGCCTCCCTGTACACATCCGGAATATGGATAACTATCAAGCATTTCGGAAAGCACTAAAGATCCATCTGTTCCATTCCCATTAAGTTTTCCACAGTCTTCACCCATCTGTCTGCCAGCTCGGTGCTTAACGGCCTACTGGCCTTCTTTCTCTCTTTCGCTATGTTGGGTCTTTGCTGTCAGCTGCTATCATTGCTCTTAGCGCCAGGACGCCCCTTTGCTGGGGCAGCTGTGCGCTCTAGAAGACATCTTAAAATAACATAACATAACAAAGAAGCAACAGAGGTGCAGAAAGAGGCAAGAGGGGTGCAGAAAGAGGAAGAGAAGTGCAAAAAAGAAGCAACAGAGGTGCAGAAGGACGCAAGAGAAGTGCAGAAAGAGGCAAGAGAGTTGCAGAAACAGGCAAAAGAGCTGCAGAAAGAAGCAAGAGCAGGACAGAAAGAACCAACAGAGGTGCAGAAGGAGGCAAGAGGGGTGCAGAAAGAGGCAAGAGGGGTGCAGAAATTTGCAAGAGAGGTACAGAAAGAACCAAGAAACGTGCAGGAAAAGGATTGAAGGGTGCAGAAAGAGGCACGAGGGGTGCAGAAAGAAGGACGAGAAGTGCAGAAAGAAGCAACAGAGGTGCTGAAAGAGGCTCGAAGGGTGCAGAAAGAGGCAAGAGAAGTGCACAAAGAGGGAAGAGAGGTGTGGAAAGAGGCAAGAGAGTTGCACAAAGAGGGAAGAGTAGTGCAGAAAGAGGCAAGAGGGGTGCAGAAAGAAGCAAGTGAGGTGCAGAAAGAGGCAAGAGAGGTGCAGAAAGAAGCAAGAGAGGTGCAGAAACATGCAGGAGAAGTGCAGAAAGAGGCAAGAGAATTGCTGAAAGAAGCAACAGAGGTGTACAGAAAGAAGCAATACAGGTACAGAAAGAAGCATGGGAAGTGCAGAATGAAGCAACAGGGGTGCAGAAAGAGGCAAGAGAATTGCAGAAAGATGCAACAGAGGTGCAGAAGGAGGCAAGAGAACTGCAGCAAGAGGAAGAGAGTTGCAGAAGCAGGCAAAAGAGGTACAGAAAGAGGGAACAGGGGTACAGACAGAGGCAAGAGAGGTACAGAAACAGGTAAGAGGGGTGCAGAAAGAGGCAAGAGCAGTGCAAAAGAACCAACAGAGGTGCAAAAAGAGGCAAGTGAGGTGCAGAAGGAGGCAAGAGAACTGCAGAAACAGGCAAGAGAGTTGCAGAAACAGGCAAAAGGGTGCAGAAAGAGGGAACAGGTGGGCAGACTGAGGCAAGAGAGGTACAGAAAGAGGGAAGAGGGGTACAGAAAAAGGCAAGAGGGATGCAGACATTTGGAACAGATGTGCAGAAGGAGGCAGGAGAACTGCAGAAAGAGGCAAGAGAGTTGCAGAAACAGGCAAAGGGGTGCAGAAAGAGGGAACAGGTGGGAAGACTGAGGCAAGAGAGGTGCAGAAAGAACCAACAGAGGTGCAGAAAGAGGCAAGAGGGGTACAGAAAGAGGCATGTGAAGTGCAGAACGAAGCAAAAGAGGTGCAGAAAGAACCAACAGAGGTGTAAAAAGAGGCAAGAGGGGTGCAGAAAGGGGTAGGAGAGGTGCAGAAAGAGGCAAGAGGGATACGGAAAGAGGCAGGAGGGGTGCAGAAAGAAGTAAGAGAACTGCAGAAAGAAGCAACAGAGGTGCTGAAAGAGGCACGAAGGGTGCAGAAAGAGGCAAGAGAAGTACAGAAAGAAGGAAGAGAAGTGCAGAAAGAGACAAGGGAGGTGCAGAACGAGGCAAGAGAGGTGCAGAAAAAGGGAAGAAGGGTGCAGAAAGAAGCAAGAGCAGTGCAGAAAGAAGCACCAGAGGTGCAGAAAGAGGCAAGAGGGGTGCAGAAAGAAGCAAGAGAAGTGCAGAAAGAAGGAACAGAGGTACAGATAGAGGCAAGAGGTGTGCAGACAGAGGCAAGAGAGGTGCAGAAAGAGGGAAGAGGGGTGCAGAAAGAGGGAAGAGGGGTGCAGAAAGAGGGAAGAGGGGTGCAGAAATTTGCAAGACAGGTGCAGAAAGAAACAAGAGCTGTACAGAAACAACTAAGAGAGACGCAGAAAGAGGCAAGAGGGGTGCAGAAAGAGGCAAGAGAAGTGCAGAAAGAAGCAACAGAGGTACAGGAAAGAGACAAGAGAACTGTAGAAAGAGGCAAGAAAGTTGCAGAAACAGGCAAGAGATGTGCAGAAAGAGGGAACAGGGGTGCAGATAGAGGCAAGAGATGTGCAGAAAGAGGGAAGAGAGGTGTAAAAAGATGGAAGAAGGGTGCAGAGAGAGGCAAGAGGGGTGCAGAAAGAAGCAACAGAAATGCAGAAAGAAGCAAGAGATGTGCAGAAAGAAGCAACAGAGGTGCAGAAAGAGGCAAGAGGGGTGCAGAAAGAGGAAGAGAAGTGCAAAAAAGAAGCAACAGAGGTACAGAAGGACGCAAGAGAAGTACAGAAAGAGGCAAGAGAGTTGCAGAAACAGGCAAAAGAGCTGCAGAAAGAAGCAAGAGCAGGACAGAAAGAACCAACAGAGGTGCAGAAGGAGGCAAGAGGGGTGCAGAAGGAGGCAAGAGGGGTGCAGTAATTAGCAAGAGAGGTACAGAAAGAACCAAGAGGACGTGCAGGAAAAGGGTTGAAGGGTGCAGAAAGAGGTACGAGGGGTGCAGAAAGAAGGACGAGAAGTGCAGAAAGAAGCAACAGAGGTGCTGAAAGAGGCACGAAGGGTGCAGAAAGAGGCAAGAGAAGTGCAGAAAGAGGGAAGAGAGGTGTGGAAAGAGGCAAGAGAGTTGCGCAAAGAGGGAAGAGTAGTGCAGAAAGAGGCAAGAGGGCTGCAGAAAGAAGCAAGTGAGGTGTACAGAAAGAAGCAATACAGGTACAGAAAGAAGCATGGGAAGTGCAGACTGAAGCAACAGGGGTGCAGAAAGAGGCAAGAGAATTGCAGAAAGATGCAACGGAGGTGCAGAAGGAGGCAAGAGAACTGCAGCAAGAGAGTTGCAGAAGCAGGCAAAAGAGGTACAGAAAGAGGGAACAGGGGTACAGACAGAGGCAAGAGAGGTACAGAAACAGGTAAGAGGGGTGCAGAAAGAGGCAAGAGCAGTGCAAAAGAACCAACAGAGGTGCAAAAAGAGGCAAGTGAGATGCAGAAGGAGGCAAGAGAACTGCAGAAACAGGCAAGAGAGTTGCAGAAACAGGCAAAAAGGGTGCAGAAAGAGGGAACAGGTGGGCAGACTGAGGCAAGAGAGGTACAGAAAGAGGGAAGAGGGGTACAGAAAAAGGCAAGAGGGATGCAGACATTTGGAACAGATGTGCAGAAGGAGGCAGGAGAACTGCAGAAAGAGGCAAGAGAGTTGCAGAAACAGGCAAAAGGGGTGCAGAAAGAGGGAACAGGTGGGAAGACTGAGGCAAGAGAGGTGCAGAAAGAACCAACAGAGGTGCAGAAAGAGGCAAGAGGGGTACAGAAAGAGGCATGTGAAGTGCAGAACGAAGCAAAAGAGGTGCAGAAAGAACCAACAGAGGTGTAAAAAGAGGCAAGAGGAGTGCAGAAAGGGGTAGGAGAGGTGCACAAAGAGGCAAGAGGATACGGAAAGAGGCAGGAGGGGTGCAGAAAGAAGTAAGAGAACTGCAGAAAGAAGCAACAGAGGTGCTGAAAGAGGCACGAAGGGTGCAGAAAGAGGCAAGAGAAGTACAGAAAGAAGGAAGAGAAGTGCAGAAAGAGACAAGGGATGTGCAGAACGAGGCAAGAGAGGTGCAGAAAAAGGGAAGAAGGGTGCAGAAAGAAGCAAGAGCAGTGCAGAAAAAAGCACCAGAGGTGCAGAAAGAGGCAAGAGGGGTGCAGAAAGGAGCAAGAGAAGTGCAGAAAGAAGGAACAGAGGTACAGATAGAGGCAAGAGGGGTGCAGACAGAGGCAAGAGAGGTGCAGAAAGAGGGAAGAGGGGTGCAGAAAGAAGCAATAGGGATGCAGAAATTTGCAAGACATTTGCAGAAAGAAACAAGAGCAGTACAGAAACAACCAAGAGAGACGCAGAAAGAGGCAAGAGGGGTGCAGAAAGAGGCAAGAGAAGTGCAGAAAGAAGCAACAGAGGTACAGGAAAGAGACAAGAGAACTGTAGAAAGAGGCAAGAAAGTTGCAGAAACAGGCAAGAGATGTGCAGAAAGAGGGAACAGGGGTGCAGATAGAGGCAAGAGATGTGCAGAAAGAGGGAAGAGAGGTGTAAAAAGATGGAAGAAGGGTGCAGAGAGAGGCAAGAGGGGTGCAGAAAGAAGCAATAGAAATGCAGAAAGAAGCAAGAGATGTGCAGAAAGAAGCAACAGAGGTGCAGAAAGAGGCAAGAGGGTGCAGAAAGAGGAAGAGAAGTGCAAAAAGAAGCAACAGAGGTACAGAAGGACGCAAGAGAAGTACAGAAAGAGGCAAGAGAGTTGCAGAAACAGGCAAAAGAGCTGCAGAAAGAAGCAAGAGCAGGACAGAAAGAACCAACAGAGGTGCAGAAGGAGGCAAGAGGGGTGCAGAAGGAGGCAAGAGGGGTGCAGTAATTAGCAAGAGAGGTACAGAAAGAACCAAGAGACGTGCAGGAAAAGGGTTGAAGGGTGCAGAAAGAGGTAC
Source organism: Calotriton arnoldi (assembly GCA_963921515.1). Classification (NCBI taxonomy): domain Eukaryota; kingdom Metazoa; phylum Chordata; class Amphibia; order Caudata; family Salamandridae; genus Calotriton; species Calotriton arnoldi. The sequence continues at coordinate 91,263 of CAWUFW010021489.1, read as the reverse complement.
GAGGGGTGCAGAAAGAAGGACGAGAAGTGCAGAAAGAAGCAACAGAGGTGCTGAAAGAGGCACGAAGGGTGCAGAAAGAGGCAAGAGAAGTGCAGAAAGAGGGAAGAGAGGTGTGGAAAGAGGCAAGAGAGTTGCGCAAAGAGGGAAGAGTAGTGCAGAAAGAGGCAAGAGGGCTGCAGAAAGAAGCAAGTGAGGTGCAGAAAGAGGCAAGAGAGGTGCAGAAGGAGGCAAGAGAGGTGCAGAAACAGGCAAGAGAAGTGCATAAAGAGGGAAGAGAATTGCTGAAAGAAGCAACAGAGGTGTAGAAAGAAGCAAGAGAAGTGCAGAAAGAGGCAAGTGAGGTGCAAAAAGAGGCAAGAGGGGTGCAGAAAGAGGCAAGAGGGGTGCAGAAATTTGCAGGAGAGGTACAGAAGAACCAAGAGACGTGCAGGAAAAGGGTTGAAGGGTGCAGAAAGAGGCACGAGGGGTGCAGAAAGAAGGACGAGAAGTGCAGAAAGAAGCAACAGAGGTGCTGAAAGAGGCACGAAGGGTGCAGAAAGAGGCAAGAGAAGTGCACAAAGAGGGAAGAGAGGTGTGGAAAGAGGCAAGAGAGTTGCACAAAGAGGGAAGAGTAGTGCAGAAAGAGGCAAGAGGGGTGCAGAAAGAAGCAAGTGAGGTGCAGAAAGAGGCAAGAGAGGTGCAAAAAGAGGCAAGAGAGGTGCAGAAACATGAAGGAGGAGTGCAGAAAGAGGCAAGAGAATTGCTGAAAGAAGCATCAGAGGTGTACAGAAAGAAGCAATACAGGTACAGAAAGAAGCATGGGAAGTGCAGAATAGAGCAACAGGGGTGCAGAAAGAGGCAAGAGAATTGCAGAAAGATGCAACAGAAGTGCAGAAGGAGGCAAGAGAATTGCAGCAAGAGGAAGAGAGTTGCAGAAGCAGGCAAAAGAGGTACAGAAAGAGGGAACAGGGGTACAGACAGATCAAGAGAGGTGCAGAAACAGGTAAGAGGGGTGCAGAAAGAGGCAAGAGCAGTGCAAAAGAACCAACAGAGGTGCAAAATGAGGCAAGTGAGGTGCAGAAGGAGGCATGAGAACTTCAGAAACAGGCAAGAGAGTTTCAGAAACAGGCAAAAAGGGTGCAGAAAGAGGGAACAGGTGGGCAGACTGAGGCAAGAGAGGTACAGAAAGAGGGAAGAGGGGTACAGAAAAAGGCAAGAGGGATGCAGACATTTGGAACAGATGTGCAGAAGGAGGCAGGAGAACTGCAGAAAGAGGCAAGAGAGTTGCAGAAACAGGCAAAAGGGGTGCAGAAAGAGGGAACAGGTGGGCAGACTGAGGCAAGAGAGGTGCAGAAAGAACCAACAGAGGTGCAGAAAGAGGCAAGAGGGGTACAGAAAGAGGCATGTGAAGTGCAGAACGAAGCAAAAGAGGTGCAGAAAGAACCAACAGAGGTGTAAAAAGAGGCAAGAGGGGTGCAGAAAGGGGTAGGAGAGGTGCACAAAGAGGCAAGAGGATACGGAAAGAGGCAAGAGGGGTGCAGAAAGAAGTAAGCGAACTGCAGAAAGAAGCAACAGAGGTGCTGAAAGAGGCACGAAGGGTGCAGAAAGAGGCAAGAGAAGTACAGAAAGAAGGAAGAGAAGTGCAGAAAGAGACAAGGGAGGTGCAGAACGAGGCAAGAGAGGTGCAGAAAAAGGCAAGAGGGGTGCAGAAAGAAGCAAGAGAAGTGCAGAAAGAAGGAACAGAGGTACAGATAGAGGCAAGAGGGGTGCAGACAGAGGCAAGAGAGGTACAGAAAGAGGGAAGAGGGGTGCAGAAAGAAGCAAGAGGGATGCAGAAATTTGCAAGACAGGTGCAGAAAGAAACAAGAGCAGTACAGAAACAACCAAGAGAGACGCAGAAAGAGGCAAGAGGGGTGCAGAAAGAGGCAAGAGAAGTGCAGAAAGAAGCAACAGAGGTACAGGAAAGAGACAAGAGAACTGTAGAAAGAGGCAAGAGAGTTGCAGAAACAGGCAAGAGATGTGCAGAAAGAGGGAACAGGGGTGCAGATAGAGGCAAGAGATGTGCAGAAAGAGGGAAGAGAGGTGTAAAAAGATGGAAGAAGGGTGCAGAGAGAGGCAAGAGGGGTGCAGAAAGAAGCAACAGAAATGCAAAAAGAAGCAAGAGATGTGCAGAAAGAGGAAGAGAAGTGCAAAAAAGAAGCAACAGAGGTACAGAAGGACGCAAGAGAAGTACAGAAAGAGGCAAGAGAGTTGCAGAAACAGGCAAAAGAGCTGCAGAAAGAAGCAAGAGCAGGACAGAAAGAACCAAGAGACGTGCAGGAAAAGGGTTGAAGGGTGCAGAAAGAGGTACGAGGGGTGCAGAAAGAAGGATGAGAAGTGCAGAAAGAAGCAACAGAGGTGCTGAAAGAGGCACGAAGGGTGCAGAAAGAGGCAAGAGAAGTGCAGAAAGAGGGAAGAGAGGTGTGGAAAGAGGCAAGAGAGTTGCGCAAAGAGGGAAGAGTAGTGCAGAAAGAGGCAAGAGGGCTGAAGAAAGAAGAAAGTGAGGTGCAGAAAGAGGCAAGAGAGGTGCAGAAAGAGGCAAGAGAGGTGCAGAAACAGGCAAGAGAAGTTCAGAAAGAGGCAAGAGAATTGCTGAAAGAAGCAACAGAGGTGTAGAAAGAAGCAAGAGAAGTGCAGAAAGAGGCAAGTGAGGTGCAAATAGAGGCAAGAGAGGTGCAGAAAGAGGGAAGACGAGTGCAGAAAGAGACAACAGGGGTGCAGAAAGAAGCAAGACAGGTACAGAAAGAAGCATGGGAAGTACAGAATGAAGCAACAGGGGTGCAGAAAGAGGCAAGATAATTGCAGAAAGATGCAACAGAGGTGCAGAAGGAGGCAAGAGAACTGCAGCGAGAGGAAGAGAGTTGCAGAAGCAGGCAAAAGAGGTACAGAAAGAGGGAACAGGGGTACAGACAGAGGCAAGAGAGGTGCAGAAACAGGTAGGAGGGGTGCAGAAAGAGGCAAGAGCAGTGCAAAAGAACCAACAGAGGTGCAAAAAGAGGCAAGTGATGTGCAGAAGGAGGCAAGAGAACTGCAGAAACAGGCAAGAGAGTTGCAGAAACAGGCAAAAAGGGTGCAGAAGGAGGGAACAGGTGGGCAGACTGAGGCAAGAGAGGTACAGAATGAGGGAAGAGGGGTACAGAAAAAGGCAAGAGGGATGCAGACATTTGGAACAGAGGTGCAGTAGGAGGCAAGAGAACTGCAGAAAGAGGCAAGAGAGTTGCAGAAACAGGCAAAAGGGATGCAGAAAGAGGGAACAGGTGGGCATACTGAGGCTAGAGAGGTACAGAAAGAACCAACAGAGGTGCAGAAAGAGGCAAGAGGGGTACAGAAAGAGGCATGTGAAGTGCAGAACGAAGCAAAAGAGGTGCAGAAAGAACCAACAGAGGTGTAAAAAGAGGCAAGAGGGGTGCAGAAAGGGGTAGGAGAGGTGCACAAAGAGGCAAGAGGGATATGGAAAGAGGCAGGAGGGGTGCAGAGAGAAGTAAGAGAACTGCACAAAGAAGCAACAGAGGTGCTGAAAGAGGCACGAAGGGTGCAGAAAGAGGCAAGAGAAGTACAGAAAGAAGGAAGAGAAGTACAGAAAGAGACAAGGGAGGTGCAGAACGAGGAAAGAGAGGTGCAGAAAAAGGGAAGAAGGGTGCAGAAAGAAGCAAGAGCAGTGCAGAAAGAAGTAACAGAGGTGCAGAAAGAGGCAAGAGGGGTGCAGAAAGAAGCAAGAGAAGTGTAGAAAGAAGGAACAGAGGTACAGAAAGAGGCAAGAGGGGTGCAGACAGAGGCAAGAGAGGAGCAGAAAGAGGGAATAGGGGTGCAGAAAGAAGCAAGAGGGATGCAGAAAGAGGCAAGAGGGGTGCAGAAAGAGGCAAGAGAAGTACAGAAAGAAGCAACAGAGGTACAGGAAAGAGACAAGAGAACTGTAGAAAGAGGCAAGAGAGTTGAAGAAACAGGCAAGAGATGTGCAGAAAGAGGGAACAGGGGTGCAGATAGAGGCAAGAGATGTGCAGAAAGAGGGAAGAGAGGTGTAAAAAGATGGAAGAAGGGTGCAGAGAGAGGCAAGAGGGGTGCAGAAAGAAGCAAGAGAAGTGCAGAAAGAAGGAAGAGAAGTGCAGAAAGAGGCAAGAGGGGTGCAGAAAGAGGAAAAGAAGTGCAAAAAAGAAGCAACAGAGGTGCAGAAGGATGCAAGAGAAGTGCAGAAAGAGGCAAGAGAGTTGCAGAAACAGGCAAAAGAGCTGCAGAAGGAAGCAAGAGCAGGACAGAAAGAACCAACAGAGGTGCAGAAGGAGGCAAGAGGGGTGCAGAAACAGGCCAGAGGGGTGCAGAAATTTGCAAGAGAGGTATAGAAAGAACCAAGAGACGTGCAGGAAAAGGGTTGAAGGGTACAGAAAGAGGCACGAGGGGTGTAGAAAGAAGGACGAGAAGTGCAGAAAGAAGCAACAGCGGTACAGAAAGAGGCAAGAATAGAGCAGAAAGAGGGAAGAGAGGTGTAGAAAGAGGCAAGAGAGTTGCACAAAGAGGAAAGAGTAGTGCGGAAAGAGGCAAGAGGGGTGCAGAAAGAAGCAAGTGAGGTGCAGAAAGAGGCAAGAGAGGTGCATAAAGAGGCAAGAGAGGTGTAGAAAGAAGCAAGAGAAGTGCAGAAAGAGGCAAGTGAGGTGCAAAAATAGGCAAGAGAGGTGCAGAAAGAGGGAAGACGAGTGCAGAAAGAGACAACAGGGGTGCAGAAACAGGCAATAGAAGTGCAGAAAGAGGTAAGAGAATTGCTGAAAGAAGCAAAAGAGGTGTAGAAAGAAGCAAGAGAAGTGCAGAAAGAGGCAAGTGAGGTGCAAAAATAGGCAAGAGAGGTGCAGAAAGAGGGAAGACGAGTGCAGAAAGAGACAACAGGGGTGCAGAAAGAAGCAATACAGGTACAGAAAGAAGCATGGGAAGTGCAGAATGAAGCAACAGGGGTGCAGAAAGAGGCAAGAGAAGTGCAGAAAGAAGCAACAGAGGTGCAGAAGAAGGCAAGAGAACTGCAGCAAGAGGAAGAGAGTTGCAGAAGCAGGCAAAAGAGGTACAGAAAGAGGGAACAGGGGTACAGACAGAGGCAAGAGAGGTGCAGAAACAGGCAAGAGGGGTGCAGAAAGAGGCAAGACAGTGCAAAAGAACCAACAGAGGTGCAAAAAGAGGCAAGTGAGGTGCAGAAACAGGCAAAAAGGGTGCAGAAAGAGAGAACAGGTGGGCAGACTGAGGCAAGAGAGGTACAGAAAGAGGGAAGAGGTGTACAGAAAAAGGCAAGAGGGATGCAGACATTTGGAACAGAGGTGCAGAAGGAGGCAAGAGAACTGCAGAAAGAGGCAAGAGAGTTGCAGAAACAGGCAAAAGGGGTGCAGAAAGAGGGAACAGGTGGGCAGACTGAGGCACTAGAGGTGCAGAAAGAACCAACAGAGGTGCAGAAAGAGGCAAGAGGGGTACAGAAAGAGGCATGCGAAGTGCAGAACAAAGGAAAATAGGTGCAGAAAGAAGCAACAGAGGTGTAAAAAGAGGCAAGAGGGGGCAGAAAGGGGTAGGAGAGGTGCACAAAGAGGCAAGAGGGATACGGAAAGAGGCAGGAGGGGTGCAGAAAGAAGAAAGAGAACTGCAGAAAGAAGCAACAGAGGTGCTGAAAGAGGCACGAAGGGTGCAGAAAGAGGCAAGAGAAGTACAGAAAGAAGGAACAGATGTGCAGAAAGAGGCAAGAGGGGTGCAGAAATGGAGAAGTGGGGTGCAGAAAGAAGCAACAAAGGTCTAGAAAGAGGCAAGGGGGTGCAAAAAGAGGGAAAAGGGATGCAGAAAGAGGCACAAGGGGTGCAGAAAGAAGCAAAAGATGTGCAGAAAGAAACAAAAGAAGTGCAGAAAGAAGGAACAGAGGTGCAGAAAGAGGAAAAAGGGTTGAAGAAAGAGGGAAGAGGGGTGGAGAAAGAGGCAAGAGGGTGCAGAAGGAAGCAAGAGAGCTGCAGAAAGAAACAAAAGAAGTGCAGAAAGAAGGAACAGAGGTGCAGAGAGGGGCAAGAGGGGTGCAGAAAGAGGCAAGAGGGGTGCAGAAAGAAGCAACAGAGGTGCAGAAAGATACAAAAGAAGTGCAGAAAGAAGGAACAGAGGTGCAGAAAGAGGCAAGAGGGGTGCAGAAAGTGGGAAGAAGGGTGTGAAAGAGGCCCAAGGGGTGCAGAAAGAACCAAGAGAGGAGCAGAAAGAAGCAACATAGGTGCAGAAAGAGAGGAAAGGGGTGGAGAAAGAGACAAGAGAAGTGCAGAAACAGGCAAGAGGGGTGCAGAAAGAGGCAAGAGCAGTGCAAAAGAACCAACAGAGGTGCAAAAAGAGGCAAGTGAGGTGCAGAAACAGTCACAAAGGGTGCAGAAAGAGGGAACAGGTGGGCAGACTGAGGCAAGAGAGGTACAGAAAGAGGGAAGAGGTGTACAGAAAAAGGCAAGAGGGATGCAGACATTTGGAACAGAGGTGCAGAAGGAGGCAAGAGAACTGCAGAAAGAGGCAAGAGAGTTGCAGAAACAGGCAAAAGGGGTGCAGAAAGAGGGAACAGGTGGGCAGACTGAGGCACTAGAGGTGCAGAAAGAACCAACAGAGGTGCAGAAAGAGGCAAGAGGGGTACAGAAAGAGGCATGTGAAGTGCAGAACAAAGCAAAAGAGGTGCAGAAAGAAGCAACAGAGGTGTAAAAAGAGGCAAGAGGGGTGCAGAAAGGGGTAGGAGAGGTGCACAAAGAGGCAAGAGGGATACGGAAAGAGGCAGGAGGGGTGCAGAAAGAAGAAAGAGAACTGCAGAAAGAAGCAACAGAGGTGCTGAAAGAGGCACGAAGGGTGCAGAAAGAGGCAAGAGAAGTACAGAAAGAAGGAAGAGAAGTGCAGAAAGAGACAAGAGAGGTACAGAACGAGGCAAGAGAGGTGCAGAAAAAGGGAAGAAGGGTGCAGAAAGAAGCAAGAGCAGTGCAGAAAGACGCAAGAGAAGTGCAGAAAGAAGCAGGAGAGGTGGAGAAAGAGGGAAGAGGGGTGCAGAAAGCCGAAAGAGGGATGCAGAAATTTGCAAAAGAGGTGCAGAAAGAAGCAAGAGCAGTGCATAAAGAACCAACAGAGGTGCAAAAAGAGGCAAGAGTGGTGCAGAAAGGGGTATGAGAGGTGCACAAAGATGCAAGAGGGGTACAGAAAGAGGCAGGAGGGGTACAGAAAGAAGGAAGAGAAGTACAGAAAGAAACAACAGAGGTGCTGAAAGAGGCAAAAGGGGTGCAGAAAGAGGCAATAGAAGTGCAGGACGAAGCAACAGAGGTGCAGAAAGAGGGATGAGGAGTGGAGAAAGAGGCAAGAGAAGTGCAGAAAGAAGCAACAGAGATGCAAAAAGGGGAACTGGGGTGGAGAAAGTGGCAAGAGGAGTACAGAAAGAAGCAAGAGACATGCAGAAAGAAACAAAAGAAGTACAGAAAGAAGGAACAGATGTGCAGAAAGAGGCAAGAGGGGTGCAGAAATGGAGAAGTGGGGTGCAGAAAGAAGCAACAAAGGTCTAGAAAGAGGCAAGGGGGTGCAAAAAGAGGGAAAAGGGATGCAGAAAGAGGCACAAGGGGTGCAGAAAGAAGCAAAAGATGTGCAGAAAGAAACAAAAGAAGTGCAGAAAGAAGGAACAGAGGTGCAGAAAGAGGAAACAGGGTTGAAAAAAGAGGGAAGAGGGGTGGAGAAAGAGGCAAGAGGGTGCAGAAGGAAGCAAGAGAGCTGCAGAAAGAAACAAAAGAAGTGCAGAAAGAAGGAACAGAGGTGCAGAAAGAGGCAAGAGGGGTGCAGAAAGAGGCAAGAGGGGTGCAGAAAGAAGCAACAGAGGTGCAGAAAGAGGCAAGAGGGGTGCAGAAAGTGGGAAGAAGGGTGTGAAAGAGGCCCGAGGGGTGCAGAAAGAACCAAGAGAGGAGCAGAAAGAAGCAACATAGGTGCAGAAAGAGAGGAAAGGGGTGGAGAAAGAGACAAGAGAAGTGCAGAAACAAGCAACAGAGATGCAAAAAGGGGTAAGAGGGGTGGAGAAAGAGGCAAGAGGAGTGCAGAAAGAGGCAAGAGGGGTGCAGAAAGAAGCAACAGAGGTGCAGAAAGATAAAAAATAAGTGCAGAAAGAAGGAACATAGGTGGAGAGAGATGCAAGAGGGGTGCAGAAAGAGAGAAAAAGGGTGCAGAAACAGGCACGAGGGGTGCAGAAAAAAGCAAGAGAAGTGCAGAAAGAAGCAACAGGTGCAGAAAGAGGAAAGAGGGGTGCAGAAAGAGGCAAGAGAAGTGCAGAAAGAAGCAATAGAGATGCAGAAAGGGGGAAGAGGGGTGGAGAAAGAGGCAAGAGGGAAGCAGAAAGAAGCAAGAGAGGTGCATAAAGAAACAAAAGAAGTGCAGGAAGAAGGAACAGAGGTGCAGAAACAGGCGGAGGAGTGCAGAAAGAAAGAACAGAGGTGCAAAAAGAGGCAAGAGGGGTGCAGAAAGAGGCAGGAGAGGTGCACAAAGAGGCAAGAGGGATACAGAAAGAGGCAGGAGATGTGCAGAAAGAAGGAAGTGAAGTACAGAAAGAAGCAACAGAGGTGCTGAAAGAGGCAAGAGGTGTGCAGAAAGAGGCAAGAGAAGTGCAGAAAGAAGCAACAGAGGTGGAAAAAGGGGGAACAGGGGTAGAGAAAGTGGGAAGAGGAGTGCAGAAAGAAGCAAGAGACATGTAGAAAGAAACAAAAGAAGTGCAGAAAGAAGGAACAGAGGTGCAGAAAGTAGCAAGAGGGGTGCAGAAAGGGAGATGCAGAAAGACGCACGAGAGGTGCAGAAAGAAGCAAGAGAGGTGCAGAAAGAAGCAAGAGGGTTGCAAAAAGAGGGAAGAGGGACACAGAAAGAGGCACGAGGGGTGCAGAAAGAAGCAAGAGATGTGCAGAAAGAAACAAAAGAAGTGCAGAAAGAAGGAACAGAGGTGCAGAAAGAGGCAACAGGGGTGCAGAAAGAGGGTAGAGGGGAGGAGAAAGAGGCAAGAGGGTGCAGAAAGAAGCAAGAGAGCTGCAGAAAGAAACAAAAGAAGTGCAGAAAGAAGGAACAGAGGTGCAGAAATAGGCAAGAAGGGTGCAGAAAGAGGCAAAAGGGATGCAGAAAAAAGCGAGAGGTGCAGAAAAAAACAAAAGAAGTGTAGAAAGAAGGAATAGAGGTGCAGAAAGGGGCAAGAGGGGTGCAGAAAGAGGGACGAGGGGTGCAGAAAGAAGCAACAGAGGTGCAGAAAGAAACAAAAGAAGTGCAAAAAGGAACAGAGGTGCAGAAAGAGGCAAGAGGTGTGCAGAAAGAGGGAAGAGGGGTGTGAAAGAGGCACGAGGGGTACAGAAAGAAGCAAGAGAGGAGCAGAAAGAAGCAACATAGGTGCAGAAAGAGGGAACAGGGGTGGAGAAAGAGACAAGAGAAATGCAGAAACAAGCAACAGAGATGCAAAAAGGGGTAAGAGGGGTGGATAAAGAGGCAAGAGGACTGCAGAAAGAAGCAAGAGAGGTGCAGAAAGAAACAAATGAAGTGCAGAAAGAAGGAACAGAGATGCAGAGAGAGGCAAGAGGGATGCAGAAAGAGGGAAAAGGGGTGCAGAAAGAGGCACGAGGGGGTGCAGAAAGAAGCAAGAGAAGTGCAGAAAGAAGCAACAGAGGTGCAGAAAGGGGGAAGAGAGGTGGAGAAAGAGGCAAGAGGGAAGCAGAAAGAAGCAAGAGAGGTGCAGAAATAAATAAAAGAAGTGCAGAAAGAAGGAACAGAGGTGCAGAAAGAGGCGGGAGGAGGGCAGAAAGAGAGAAGAGGGGTGCAGTAAGAGTCACAAGGGTGCAGAAAGAGGCAAGAGAGGGGCAGAAAGAAGCAACAGAGGTGCAGAAAGAGGGGTGTAGAAAGAGGCAAGAGAAGTGCAGAAAGAAGCAACAGAGATGCAGAAAGGGGGAAGAGGGGTGGAGATCGAGGCAAGAGGGAGGCAGAAAGAAGCAAGAGAGGTGAGGAAAGAAACAAAAGTGCAGAAAGAAGGAACAGAGGTGCAGAAAGAGGCAAGAGGAATGCAGAAAGAGAGAAAAGGGGTGCAGAAAGAGGCACAAGGGGTGCAGAAAGAAGCAAGAGAGGTGCAGAATGAAGCAAGATAAGTGCAGAAAGAAGCAACAGAGGTGCAGAAAGAGGAAAGAGGGGTGGAGAAAGAGGCAAGAGAAGTGCAGAGAGAAGCAACATACATGCAGAAAGGGGGAAGAGGGGTGGAGAAAGAGGCAAGAGGGGTGCAGAAAGAAGCAAGAGAGGTGCAGAAAGAAACAAAAGACGTGCAGAAAGAAGGAACAGAGGTGCAGAAATAGGCAGGAGGGGTGCAGAAAGAGGGAAGAAGGGCGCAGAAAGAGGGGTACAGAAAGAGGCAAGTGAGGTGCAGAAAGAGGCAACAGAGTTGCAGAAAGAGGCAAGAGAGGTGCAGAAATGTGCAAGAGATGTGCAGAAAGAAGCAACAGAAATGCAGAAAGAGACAAGAGAGGCGCAGAAAGAAGCAAGAGTGGCTTGCACACCATTAGTACCAATTTAACACCCACATAAGTAACAGGTGACTATTCTATGTTTGCAAAGGGCTTTCCACCACACTGTAACACTTGTCGCTGCATTTTTGGTAACGTTTGAGCCGTTTGACCTAGAAACAAGGCTTTTTTTGTTCAATTCTGCAGATTAGGCAGCAGATGATGGATTATGTGGCTAATGCGGAAAATGTATAATTGTGCGAAATTTGGTGCAGCCAAACAGTCGCATAATTCCAGTGGCCCTGCTCATACCTCTGACTAGGTCCACAAGTGCTCCTCAGTGATTCCTTCTTTTTTTGTCTCACTGAGTTCATAGTTTTGCTTCTATGGAAATGGGGAAGACTAAACCTGAGGTTACCACTCCACAAGACAGACTACCATACCACATAATTACTCTCTATAACACATAATCCCCCTCTACATAATTTCTATACACTAAATACCACATACTTTCTATCCACATAATTTCACTTCAAAACATACCACATAATTCCACTACACACAACGTACATCCACTCCACTCCAAAAAACATTAGTAAAAAACGTTTACATTTACAACGCCAATAGCTCTAACTCTCGCAAATGCGAAACCTATTACATTGCAAATGCTTCTTCAATTAGTAGTCGCGTTTGCAGAGTGGTGGAGAAAGGTTGCTGGGCCTCTGACCAGCGCTCAGGAATTCCGCTGCGTAGGACTTACAGGAGGTACCAGGAGGGCTTCTTGGCCCCCATAGTCCCTCAGGAGTAAAGTGGACTTTATCCCCCATCCAGTAGTCTGCCAGGAGGTGCGTTTGCAGAGTGGTGGGGAAAGGGGGGCGTGGCCTCCGAAAACCTCTTAGCAATCCCACTGTGTGGGACTTATTGGAGGTAACAAGAGGGGTAGTTGGCCCCCAAGGACATCCTTGGGGGCCAACTACCCCTCCTATTACCTCCAGTAATTCCCACACAGCAGGATTGCTAAGTTCTCATAGCAGGCCATGCCCCCTTTGCCCCACACTCTGCAAATGCGCTCCCTGGCGTGCTCTTGGATGGGGATTGAAGTCCCCTTCGCTGCTGGGGGTCCTTAGGGGCCAACTAGCCCACCTCTTACCTCCAGTAAGCCCCACAGAGTGGGATTGCTGAGAGGTGGACACAGGCCATGCCCCCTTTCTCCACCACTCTGCAAATGCACCTCCTGGCACACTCTTGGTTGGGGGATGAAGTCCCCTTGCCTCCTGAGGGTCCTTGGGGGCCAACTAGCCCTCCTGTTACCTCTAGTAAGCCCCATACAGCTGGATTGCTGAGAGTGCTCAAAGGCCACTCCCCCTTTTTACACCACTCTGCAAACGCAGCTCCTGGCACACTGCTGCTCGGGGGATGAAGTCCACTTTAGTCCTGAAGTACTCAGGACACAAGAGGTCCTCATCGCCCCACCAGCAATGTGCCAAGAGGTGCGTTTGCAGAGTGGTGTAGAAAGGGGTGTGGCCTCGGACCACCTCTCAGCAATCCCACTGTGTGGGGCTTACTGGAGGTACCTGGTGGGCTAGTTGGCCCCTAAGGACCCATAAGATTCTAGGGGACTTCATCCCCCAACTCAAAACGCACCAGGAGGAGCGTTTGCAGAGTGGTACAGGGAGGGGGTGGGGCCTCGGCAAGATGCCGGCTTCTGTTTTCTTTTTGTTTTCTTAGAAGGGGGGCTGTGTGGCCTCCCTTCGCTTAATATTTTTTGGGCCCTGTGAACCCCAGGGCCTGAGCCATATTTTGTTTTTTAAATTAAAAAACGGGAAGGGGGCCGTTTGGCCACCCTCCCAAGGCTGATTTCAGCCCCAGGGACCCCATCCCCCGGGGCATGGCCACTTATTTATTTATTTTAATCCATTTAAAGGAGGGGGGCCATGCGCCCCCCTCCTGAGGCCATTTTTGGCCCCAGGGACCCCATTCCCTGGGGCTTTGCCTCTTATTCAACATTTTAATTTTTAATTGGAGGGGGGCCGCGTGGCCCCCCCCTCCCGGGCCATTTTTGGCCCCGGGGATCCCATCCCCCGGGGCATGGCCATTTTTTTTTTTTTTTTTAAATTCCACTTAAAGGGGGGGGGGGGCTGCGCGGCCCCCCTCCTGAGACCATTTTTGGCCCCAGAGACCCCATCCCCTGGGGCTTTGCCTCTTTTTCAAAATTTTGTTTTTTAATGGGAGGGGGGCCGCGTGGCCCCCCCTCCCGGGCCATTTTTGGCCCCGGGGATCCTATCCCCCGGGGCATGGCCATTTATTTATTTATTTATTTATTTTAAATTCCATTTAAAGGAGGGGGCTGCGTGGCCCCCATCCCGGGCCATTTTTGGCCCCAGGGACCCCATCCCCCGGGGCATGGCCTCTTTGTTGGGGACCGTGGGGGGAGCCCCAATGCCCCCACGGTCCCCTCCTGAGGCCATTTTTGGCCCCAGGGACCCCATTCCCTGGGGCTTTGCCTCTTTTTCAACATTTAAATTTTTAATTGGAGGGGGGCCGTGTGGCCCCCCTCCCGGGCAATTTTTGGCCCTGGGGATCCCATCCCCCGGGGCATGGCCATTTTTTTTATTTTTATTCCATTTAAAGGAGGGGGGCTGCGTGGCCCCCCTCCCGGGCCATTTTTGGCCCCAGGGACCCCATCCCCCGGGGCATGGCCTCTTTGTTGGGGACCATGGGGGGAGCCCCAATGCCCCCACGGTCCCATCCGGGTCTTCGCCTCCTGCGGGAGCCAGCATTGCTTTTGGACAAGGGGAGCTGCAAACATGCAGCTCCCCTTGTCCAAAAGCAATTCTGCTTTGCTTCAGGTTTTTGATATTTTTGTACTTACCATTGTAAGTATAGGATGTAGATATTTTTGACATCGATATTTTGGTCACAATATTTTTGTATGGGGATATTTTGGTTGTCGATATTTTGTCAGTGTACGGACAGGAACTGCCAGTCCACTGGACAAGTCGACATCTCAGAATTCATTTGATGGGGAGTCCATCAGTGTGAAGGAGTACTTTACTCCATTGCCGTGGCATGGTACACATCAGTCCTCAAAACTCTAAATCATGCTTTTAGTCTTCTACATGTCCAAGACTTATTTTGTGTGTATTAAGCTAGCACTTTATCATGATTATCATTTAGGGGCTGCCAGGTGTTGCAGATACGACCCCTGGATTGCCTCTTGCTACACCTAGTTCTGTCTAGACCCCTGGCCTTCTAAGCTGCAGGAGCAGCAATAAAAGTAGAAGCAAAACAGGGCTGTGAGAGCTCTGTTTACCTTTTACAGAAGCCAACAGTCCCTTCTTGTGGATCTCTCAGCACCCTGGAATAGTAGTACAAACAGTGAATGGCAACAGTAGCTTTCTGACCTGGAGGAAGCTATGTGTTACTAAAAAAAATAGCAGGCTAAGCCTCAGCCATTTCTTGCTATTTAACATAAAGAGGCACATAAATAAAATACGTTTCCCTTGCACTGGTCAGATGAGTTATAAGGCCTTCTGTGTTACATTGTAACATTTCTGATTTGAAAGACACCAACATTTTATGCTTTCCTGCAGCTAACCCTCGAAGTAAAAGAGAGAACGGCATTCTGCTTTTTTCTGAGCTGGTGGGAAAGGTTAGTACTGCAGAATACGGGTGCACAGAAAATGTGCAAGGAACGGCATAAGGAAAAATGTGTTTCATTAATCAAAATCACAAGCTATTACAATTAATTTCTGGGCTTTTTATGTATGTAAACACAAATCGGTTCCAAATTAAAACACTTTTCCCGAGCCATATTCAGGCCTCAGTTTCGCTTCGCAATATGAGGGAGTGGCACATCTCAGGAGTGAAGCACCCCAGAAAGCTCTGTGATGTATGATAACACGGATTCCTGCAGGTCAGGAGTAAAATGCATAGAGCAGCCATTTTACTCCAAATCACAAAGCCATAACATTTCCAGTACTGGCTATCCCTTTTATATATCATTTTTTCCGGGAGTGATTATATAATAGGATCAATTAAACTAAACTACATGTCACATAATGCATTATAGTCGTTATAAAAACTGGACTGTAAACAGGACTCTTCATGACATAGATCCATTCATATTTGATCCGTAAAGGTGAATTTGTAGGTTTGTTTGCTCCCAGTGGTGCAATTGGTCATGATTAAAGCACTCTGCTGGTGCTGCCTGGGTCCCAGTACTACATTTTAGGTCAGTCTTTGGGTACATTGTCACAGCTGTGTGGACCAATGTAAGGACCCTTATTCAGTTCCTGAAGCAGTTAGCGGTAACTGGGCAGTTATATGGTAATTAACTATTGTTTATTTTTTGTGCCCAAGTGTAGGAGAGTAGGATCTGCCTCTTATGTTGCCCCCACTTTTTTTCTGATGTTTACACTGGTTTCTGGCTATAGTCTGGCTGGGACCCTGCCAATCAGGGCCCCAGCCTCTCTCTTCTCTCTAAACAATTTGGAGTGCACTCTAGGTGCACTAGTGATTGGATACTGTGGTACCTTATGAGTCCCTAGTATTTGTTACCTTAGGTACCAAGGGCATAGGTACTTCACAGGCCTACCAGGGGCTGAAGCATGTATTATGCCACCCCTGGGAAGCAGACTAACTCTGACACCACAGGCCTGCTACTGCAGCCTGGGTGAGGAAGTGCTAGCACCCCTCACTGAGATATAGGTCCCCTATATCTCTCCTGCACACACATTGAGACTTATCAGCCACCCCTAAAGCAGGCCCTATCAATCCTGAGGGCAGGGTGCTTAGTTTCCATGTGAGGGGGTGCCTCTGCCTGAGCAGGGCCCCTCTGCAGCTCTCAGAGTCCATTCTCTGGGGCTGTTTGTGGATGCGGTTAAACCATATACTCTTAAGTGCATTATATCCTCGCGGTAGAATGCTAACTTTGGAATGGCTGCATCAAAACATGTCGTGTTTGGTGTCAAACATCTTGGAATACTACCCCCACCAGTTCTGGCGGCGGGGGTAGCATTCCACCCTTCTAGAGGGATAGACATGTACCTACTGTGGAAACGCTGTAGAATCCTGCAGAGCCCTGGCATCACAAAATGGATGCCACCAGTCACAGACACTGGGCTGACCTCCTGCTGATGACCAACACTCGCAGTGGAGGAAGCCCAACAATAGATATCCTGTCCCAAGGGGGTGTGACCACCTCCCAGACAGGGTTTAGTGTATTGGGGCTGGGTGGGTGCACTCTTAGAGTGCTTTGAAGTCCTGCACTGGGGGAGCAAAAGGCTCCTCTGTGCATACCCCAGTTCAAACCGGCTCAGGGGCTACGTGTCCCTGCTCTGGCACGAAACTGGACAAAGGGAAGTAGGTGTAACCACCCACTCCCCTGACCCTCCCATAGGTGGGGTCATAGAGCTAGTCCCTCCCTTTCTTTTAGTATAAGAGGGGGAACCTGTGCATTGCAAACTAGATACCCCTGGACGACGCTCTACAAGAAGAATCCCGGACCTTCGACGTTCCACTACCTTTGGAAGACTGAAGAATCTCCCTTGGAGTCAAGGAGTGACTCCCCTGCTTGGCAGGCACCAAAAACAACAATGACGGTCGCAAACTACACCGCTCCCGCCGGAGCCCGAAGTCCCTGCAGCCCAGGAGGAGGATTTCCTGACTTCTCCAAGGCCATCGTGAGTCCCCAGTGAAGCTGAGGCAAGTGGACCCCACGAGCGACGAGGAACCGCAGACCCTGGGTACTGTGCACTATTGTCGAGTGCAAACCCTTCACAATGTTCTACGAACTTGTGCTTTGGATCACGTGTGGTCCCAGCCTCCAGCAGAGATCCCTCCCAAAATCAGAGGCCTACACTGTCCCGAGTGACCGTGGGCCCCTGTTGAGTGAATCCTCCTGAGGCGTCTTCGCGATCCCTTGCCAGCCGGCTTGTGGGTCCCCAGAAGACTTTCCAAAAAAAACAAAGAGCTCCCCTGGTTGCTCCAGGACTGCCCTGACCTACCTTTGCTGGGTAAGTTCCTCAGACCTTGCTGATCTGCACCATTGACTTTTCCGTTCCACCACGAGACTTGCTGCTACCAAGGCTTGTTGGCTTCAATCGGGTCGCCAACACCGCAGTCAGCTGCACACTTTGTGGGACACGCTGAATCCAGCTCCTGGCCATCCTCGACACCTCCTGAACCATGTGGTTGAAGAGTCAAGACACCAGTGAACGACCTGAATCTGTCGACGACGGTGGGCATTCATCTTCCTTGCCCCGGGCCACTGCCAAGTGCCCTTGAACACTGTCCCCTCTGCTTTCAGGTCTTCCTCCTTCCGAATCCAGGCATGGATTCCACCGGACACTTCTTCTGTCGCCGCAAGCAGCAAGTCTTCACTGGCTCCCATTGAAAACGACGCCGCGACCCGACACCAAAGGACACCTATGCAGCCGGCTCCCCTGGGTGAGGTAACTTTAGCATTACGGTGCTCCCGTGGGTGTGGGCCCTAGAACTACTTACCCTGTAAGTGCCTTGCTTGTGGCTACCCTAGAAGTGCCCTAAAACCCTTATTTTCTAAGTGCGACAATTGCGCTGACTCGTACAGGGTTCGCGTCTGTGTTAGACACATCGCGTCCATCTCCCTTGTAGCTCTATTTGTAACCGTGTCCTTCGACTCGTACAAGGACCGATCGGTGTTTTTGCCTCAAACACGCAAGGGACCTTTAACATTGAAATCTCAATCGCGTCTGTTCGCATAGACTCGTACAGGACTCGCACCGGTGCCAGGACACCGCGTCCGTCCCCTGTGGGTCTCCTACAACTACCTGGGGTGGTTCTTGGGGGTCCCTCGATTCTAACTGCTCTAGACCTAGGTCTAGCCAAACTAAGATTGTGATATTTGATTGTGCTAACTTATTTTGATAACATTTGATGTGTAAACCTTTCTTTCCCTTCTATCCCTCCACTATCCTTCTCACTCCAAATAACTGACTAATATCCACCACTCAAATTACTTTCATATTTCACCATACTAATTCACCACTAATCCTTTATGGGTTTCCGGAGTAGCGTGCTACTCGCCCAAAAAAATAAAAGCAATTCAACACCCCATCAGGGGTTAGAAGCGCTATATATATGCAAACCTTTTTTCCCTCTTCTATCCCTCCGCTATCCTTCTGAATCCAAATAACTGACTAACATATCCACCACTTAAAATTTACTTGCATGTTTCACTATACTAATTCAACACTAATCCTCTATGGGTCCCGGAGTAGCGTGCTACTCGCCGAAAAAGCGCTTCGACGCCTCGTCAGGGGTAGTAAGCGCTATACAAATGCAATTACAATACAATACAATACAATACATATGTTCCTGACTTCTAATCTCATAAAGAGATTAGTAGAGAGTTGTTTATTAATAAATACATATATATTTGATATATATACCTGTGTGGTGTCTTTTCATTTGGTGATTCAAGAGATTGTGTGGTAAAACAAGCTGCTTTACATTCCTCCAAGACTTAGCCTGAAGGCTGCTCTCCACAGCTACCACTAGGATAGCTTTCTATAAAGGTTGTCTTAAACCTACCAACCATAAGAGTCGAATTGTTCTGGTGCAAGGTGTCCACTTTAATTAGTGAACAGCATATACCAGGTCAACTTCTCACATTGGTGGCAGCGTGTGGGATTCCAGCTTGCTATTGTTTTACCAGAAAATCTCTATTTGAATTACTAACTGAAAACCACTATAGGTACTCAAGGTACATATAAAGTCAAGCTTAGTATCAATAAGTTCTACTGAACTTAGAGCTGTGTGAAAAGGGATAGCACACCCTGTCTACAGCTCAAGCTAGTATCAGTAGGCCACAAACTAGTGTAGGTAGTACAACACTGCACAACACTAGAATGTCCTCAAGGGATGGACCCAGTGGATCCACCCAGCTTCAGTATAAGGACATGACTTTCGTTGACTTGAAAGCCATGTGTGCTGAGAGGCACCTGAAGATAGGACAGAGTCCCTCCACACTACACTTGATAGATCTGCTAACAGCAGATGACCTTAGATTAGCTCTAGGAGCTAAGGGGTCTGGATCAGTGGGTGGGTCAGTTATAGTGTCTGGGTCAGATGATGAACATCAGGATGACCAGGACTCTGTGATTGTAGGGCCAGGCCCAAAGGAGTCTGAAGCAGACAGAGGAATTCTCCCTAAGAGAACTGACATAGTGGAAGACAGGCACAGGTCCCTTTCCAGGGAATCTGAGCACTCCTTTCACTCTGGCAGGGAAACTGTCTACCAGAGGAACTCCTTCTTCCCAAGAAGAGAGACCGCCTCTGAAAGGATGTACAAACTGCTGTAGTATGAGGAAGCAAGATTTGCCCTCAAAACCAAGCAGTTGGCATTAGACAAAGAAGCCTTTGAGTTCCAGAAAGCTTCTAGAAGAGAGGGGTTAGAACCCCTGGTGGCAGCAACAGTGTCCCTAGAGGTAGAGAAAATACTCCAGACCATAGGAACCTGAGCAAGGTTGTTCCTCCCTACCAGAGTGGGGATGATATCCACAAGTTGATAACTGCTATGGAAAGGGCCTGTAGAGTACAACAGGTCCCCCAGAAGCAGTGGGCAGCAATCTTGTGGCTCTCCTTTTCAGATAAAGGTAGAGACAAGCTCCTCACTGTTAGAGAAGAGATGCTGATGACTATGAAGTCCTGAAGAGTGCACTGATAGATGGGTTTGGCTTAACCACTGAGCAGTACAGGTTGAAGTTCAGAGACACCCAGAAGGCACAGACTCAGGACTGGACTGACTTTGTAGATTGTGCAACCAAGGCTCTGGAGGGTTGGCTGGTTGGCAGTAGGGTTACTGATTTCAAGGGATTGTATAATCTAATGATGAGAGAACAGATCCTTAATAATTGCCAGAACCAGTTGTTGCATCAATACCTGGTAGACTCGGATCTGACCTCTCCCCAAGAATTGGAAAAGAAGGCAGACAAGTTTGTCAGAACCAGGGTGAGGCAGAAAACCCAGAACCAAGGGGGTGACACAAAGAAGCAGGATCAGAAGGGCTCTGAGAAAAGTTGGGATAAGTCAACAGACCAGAAGTCTTCACAAGGGCCCCAAAAATCTGCATCTGGTGGGGAGTCACAATCCAACAAGGGAAAAGGCCAAAAGAAGCCCTGGTGCAAATTCTGTAAACAGAAAGGGCACTGGACTTCTGATTGTAACAAGTCCAAAGACCAAACCACCACCACTCCTGCCCCTAAGGCAACTGTTCCCCCTAGTTCAGCTACTGGTGGAGGTGGTACTCAGTAAAAGGGTGTAGTAGGGTTGACCCTGGGTTCTGAAGTGGGCTCTGGCCTAGTCAGAGAACCCACTCAGGCAATGCTGATTTGTGATGCAGACATTGAAATGTCCTTCCTAGTGAGCCCCAGTAATCTGGGCAAATACAAACAGCAGCCTGTAATAAATGGCAAACAGGCTTTGGCATTTAGGGACACAGGTGCTAGTGTCACCATGGTGGCAGAGGATCTTGTGGACCCTGGACAGATCATCCTGGGTGAAATGTACCAGGTGACCGATGCAAGCAATGCCAAGACCAACCATAGTCTGGCAGTTGTGAATTTCTCCTGGGGAGGGGTAACTGGCCTCAAGAAGGTTGTAGTCAGTGCAGACCTCCCTGTAGAATGTCTATTGGGCAATGATCTAGAGACTTCAGCCTGGTCTGAAGTAGAGTTATGGACTCATACTGAGATGTTGGGCATCCCTGCAGAGGTATTTGCTGTGACCAGGTCACAAGCCAAAATGCATAACACTGAACCAGCTCTGGATCCTGAAACTATGGACCAGACGCTTCCCAAGAGGAGGAGCAGTAGGGTTAAGGCAGTGCCTTCCCCTCTGTCTCAGACCACTGAGTCCCCTCCCCAGGGAGGAGGAGCAGATCCTGAAGAAGGAACTGCCCCAGAGGAACTTGAGCCTGATCAGGTTGAGTTCTTGGGGGCAGGGGGCCCTTCTAGGGAAGATCTGAGTAAGGAGTAACAGTGCTGCCCCTCTCTTGAACCCCTCAGACAGCAGGCTGCTGCTGAGGCTGCTGGGAGTGCTAGTGGGTCCCATAAAGTTTATTGGGATGAGTGACTCCTATATTCTGAGGGTAGAGATCCAGCCCATGGAGCCACCAGGAGGATGGTAATCCCTCAGAAGTTTAGGGGTTCCTCTTGACCCTAGCACATGATATCCCTTTGGCAGGTCACTTGGGCCAAAACAAGACCTGGGACAGGCTTGTTCCACATTTTCATTGGCCACATATGTCAGAGGACACAAAGGAGTTTTGTCGCTCCTGTGTCACATGCCAAGCCAGTGGCAAGGCAGGTGGCACAACAAAGGCCCCTGATACCACTACCTGTGGTGGGGGTACCCTTTGAAAGGGTAGGGATTGACATTGTTGGTCCCCTTGACCCTCAAACTGCATCTGGGCACAGATTTATCCTGGTGGTGGTGGATCATGCCACCAGGTACCCAGAGGCAATTCCTCTGAGGACCACCACAGCCCCTGTGGTGGCAAGAGCCCTCATTGGAGTCTTCTCCAGAGTGGGTTTCCCAAAGGAGGTCATTTCTGACAGAGGTACCAACTTCATGTCAGGGTATTTGAAGGCAATGTGGAAGGAGTGTGGTGTAACTTATAAGTTCACCACCCCTATCACCCACAATGCAATGGTTTAGTTGAACGCTTCAACAAAACCCTGAAGGGAATGATTAAAGGACTCCCAGAGAAGCTTAGGCGGAAATGGGACCTTCTTCTTCCCTGCCTGTTGTTTGCATACAGAGAGGTTCCACAGAAGGGGTTGGTTACAGCCCATTTGAGCTTCTGTTTGGGCATCCTGTGAGAGGTCCATTGTGTTTGGTAAAAGAGGGCTGGGAGTTACCTCTCAAGCCCCCAAACAAGATGTGATGGACTATGTACTTGGTCTCCGCTCCCGGATGGCTGAGTACATGGAAAAGGCAACCAAAAACCTGGAGGCCAGCCAAGAATTACAAAAAGCTTGGCATGACCAAAAGGCTGTACTGACTGTATACCAGCCAGGACAGAAAGTGTTGGTGTTGGAGCCTGTGGCCCCAGCAGCCCTCCAAGACAAGTGGAGTGTCCCCCATACCATAGTTGAACAGAAGGGAGAAGTCACCTATCTGGTGAATCTTGGAACTCCCAGGAGCCCCCTGAGGGTGCTCCATGTCAACAGATTGAAACCATATGTTGACAGGGCTGACATGGGCTTGCTCATGGCAACTGATGAGGACCAGGAGGAGGAGAGTGACCCTCTCCCTGACCTGCTCTCTCAGAACCCTGATGATGGGTCAGTAGATGGTGTTGCTTTGGCAAGCAGCCTCACTGACTATCAGCAAACTGAGTGCAGACAAGTTCTGCAACAGTATAGACATATGTTTAGCCTGACCCCTAGTCAGACTACCTGGTGCACCCATGAGGTGGACACTGGAGACAGTCTGCCTGTCAAGAGTAAAATCTACAGGCAACCTGACCATGTCAGGGACTGTATCAGGACTGAAGTCCAGAAAATGTTGGAGCTAGGTGTAATTGAGCCTTCAGATAGCCCTTGGGCTAGCCCAGTAGTCCTGGTACCCAAGCCTCATACCCAGGGTGGTAAGAAAGAAATGAGGTTTTGTGTAGACTACAGAGGCCTCAATGCAGTCACTAGGACTGATGCCTATCCCATACCCAGGGCAGATGAGCTGATTGATACTTTGGCCTCAGCCAAGTATCTAAGTACGTTTGACCTAACAGCTGGCTACTGGCAGATCAGATTAGCTGATGATGCAAAAGCCAACACAGCATTTTCGACCCCTAGTGGGCACTACCACTTTGTGGTGATGCCCTTTGGATTGAAAAATGCACCTGCCACTTTTCAGAGGTTGGTGAATAAAGTTCTGGCAGGGATGGAAACTTATTGCTCAGCTTATCTAGATGATATTGCTGTCTTTAGTTCCTCCTGGCAGGATCACCTGGTCCACCTCAGAAATGTTTTGGAGGCTCTGCAGAAAGCAGGCCTCACTATCAAGGCCACTAAGTGCCAGATAGGGCAGAGTCAGGTTGTGTACCTGGGCCACCTTGTAGGTGGAGGCCAGGTTCAGCCTTTACAGAGCAAAATCCAAACCATAATGGAATGGGTTGCTCCAACCACCCAGACACAGGTGAGAGCCTTCTTAGGCCTGACTGGGTACTATAGGAGGTTTGTCAAGGGATATGGATCTATAGTGACCCCCTTGAATGATCTGACCTCAAAGAAAATGCCAAAAAGGTTCAGTGGACAGCTAGCTGTCAGAAGGCATTTGAAGACCTAAAGCAGGCCATGTGCACTGCCCCCATCTTACAGAGTCCAGACTACACCAAAAAGTTCATTGTCCAAACAGATGCTTCTGAGCTGGGTGTGGGAGCTGTACTGTCTCAACTGAATGATGAAGGTCAAGACCAGCCAGTAGCTTTTATTAGCAGAAGGCTGACCCCTAGAGAGAAACGTTGGTCAGCTATAGAGAGGGAAGCCTTTGCTGTGGTGTGGGCCCTGAAGAAGCTGAGGCCATACTTGTTTGGCACTCACTTCATAGTTCAGACTGACCACAAGCCCCTCCTATGGCTTAAACAAATGAAAGGAGAAAAACCCCAAAACTTTTGAGGTGGTCCATTTCCCTACAGGGGATGGACTATACAGTGGAACATAGACCTGGGACCCAACATGCCAATGCAGATGGACTCTCAAGGTATTTCCACTTTGAACACGAAGACTCAACTGGTCAAGGTTAGTTTAGTGTCCCCGCGTTTGGGGGGGGGGTTGTGTAGGAGAGTAGGA
Organism: Calotriton arnoldi; assembly: GCA_963921515.1. Lineage (NCBI taxonomy): Eukaryota > Metazoa > Chordata > Amphibia > Caudata > Salamandridae > Calotriton > Calotriton arnoldi. The sequence goes on along the minus strand of CAWUFW010021489.1, from coordinate 67,952 downwards.
TCTGCCTCTTATGTTGCCCCCACTTTTTTTCTGATGTTTACACTAGTTTCTGGCTATAGTCTGGATGGGACCCTGCCAATCAGGGCCCCAGCCTCTCTGTTCTCTCTAAACGATTTGGAGTGCACTCTAGGTGCACTAGTGATTGGATACTGTGGTACCTTATGAGTCCCTAGTATATGGTACCTTAGGTACCAAGGGCATAGGTACTTCACAGGCCTACCAGGGGCTGAAGCATGTATTATGCCACCCCTGGGAAGCAGACTAAATCTGACACCACAGGCCTGCTACTGCAGCCTGGGTGAGGAAGTGCTAGCACCCCTCACTGAGATGTAGGTCCCCTATATCTCTCCTGCACACACATTGAGACTTATCAGCCACCACTAAAGCAGGCCCTATCAATCCTGAGGGCAGGGTGCTTAGTTTCCATGTGAGGGGGTGCCTCTGCCTGAGCAGGGCCCCTCTGCAGCTCTCAGAGTCCATTCTCTGGGGCTGTTTGTGGATGCGGTTAAACCATATACTCTTAAGTGCATTATATCCTCGCGGTAGAATGCTAACTTTGGAATAGCAGCATCAAAACATGTCGTGTTTGGTGTCAAACATCTTGGAATACTACCCCCCCGCCAGTTCTGGCGGCGGGGGTAGCATTCCACCCTTCTAGAGGGATAGACATGTACCTACTGTGGAAACGCGGTAAAATCCTGCAGAGCCCTGGCATCACAAAATGGATGCCACCAGTCACAGACACTGGGCTGCCCTCCTGCTGATGACCAACACTCGCAGTGGAGGAAGCCCAACAATAGATATCCTGTCCCAAGGGGGTGTGACCACCTCCCAGACAGGGTTTAGTGAATTGGGGCTGGGTGGGTTCACTCTTAGAGTGCTTTGAAGTCCTGCACTGGGGGAGCAAAAGGCTCCTCTGTGCATACCCCAGTTCAAACCGGCTCAGGGGCTACCTGCCCCTGCTCTGGCGCGAAACTGGACAAAGGGAAGTAGGTGTAACCACCCACTCCCCTGACCCTCCCATAGGTGGGGTCATAGAGCTAGTCCCTCCCTTTCTTTTAGTATAAGAGGGGGAACCTGTGCATTACAAACTAGATACCCCTGGACGATGCTCTACAAGAAGAATCCCGGACCTTCGACGTTCCACTACCTTTGGAAGACTGAAGAATCTCCCTTGGAGTCAAGGAGTGACTCCCCTGCTTGGCAGGCACCAAAAACAACAACGACGGTTGCAAACTACGCCGCTCCCGCCAGAGCCCGAAGTCCCTGCAGCCCAGGAAGAGGATTTCCTGACTTCTCCAAAGACATCGTGAGTCCCCAGTGAAGCTGAGGCAAGTGGACCCCACGAGCAACGAGGAACCGCAGACCCTGGGTACCGTGCACTATTGTCGAGTGCAACCCCTTCACGACATTCTACGAACTTGTGCTTTGGACCACGTATGGTCCCAGCCTCCAGCAGAGATCTCTCCCAAAATCAGAGGCCTACACCATCTCGAGTGACCGTGGGCCCCTGTTGAGTGAATCCTCCTGAGGCGTCTTTGCGATCCCTTGCCAGCCAGTTTGTGGGTCCCCAGAAGACTTTCCAAAGAAACCAAAGGGCTCCCCTGGTTGCTCCAGGCCTGCCCTGACCTACCCTTGCTGGGTAAGTTCCTCAGACCTTGCTGGTCTGCACCATTGACTTTTCCATTCCACCACGAGACTTTCTGCTACCAAGGCTTGTTGGCTTCAATCAGGTCGCCGACACCGCAGTCAGCTGAACACTTTGTGGGACACACTGAATCCAGCTCCTGGCCATCCTTGACGCCTCCTGGACCTTGTGGTTGAAGAGTCAAGACACCAGTGAACGACCTGAATCTGTCGACGACGGTGGGCATTCATCTTCCTTGCCCCGGGCCACTGCCAAGTGCCCTTAACCCCTTCGGTGCTCATGACGAGCTCAGCTCGTCATGCTGCGCAGTGCTCGTGTGCGCATGACGAGCTGAGCTCGTCATGAACCCGCCCACTCAATGAAACGCCCTGCACAGGGCAAAAATCGGCCGCGCACCGAAGGGGTTAAACACTGTCCCCTCTGCTTTCTGGTCTTCCTCCTTCCGAATCCAGGCTTGGATTCCACCGGACACTTCTTCTGTCGCCGCAAGCAGCAAGTCTTCACTGGCTCCCATTGAAAACGACGCCGCGACCCGACACCAAAGGACACCTATGCACCCGGCTCCCCTGGGTGAGGTAACTTTAGCATTACGGTGCTCCCGTGGGTGTGGGCCCTAGAACTACTTACCCTGTAAGTGCCTTGCTTGTGGCTACCCTAGAAGTGCCCTAAAACCCTTATTTTCTAAGTGCGACAATTGCGCTGACTCGTACAGGGTTCGCGTCTGTATTAGACACATCGCGTCCATCTCCCTTGTAGCTCTATTTGTAACCGTGTCCTTCGACTCGTACTGAGTCCGATCGGTGGGTTCACCTCGAACACACAAGGGGCCTGTAACGTTGAAATCTCCAGTGCGCTGACTCGTACAAGGTTCGCATCTGTGTTAGACACAGCGCGTCCATCTCCCTTGCAACTCTATCTGTAACCGCGTCCTTCGACTCGTACAAGGACCGATCGGTGTGTTCGCCTCGAACACGCAAGGGACCTTTAACATTGAAATCTCAATCGCGTCTGTTCGCATAGACTCGTACAGGACTCGCACCGGTGCCAGGACACCGCGTCCGTCCCCTGTGGGTCTCCTACAACTACCTGGGGTGGTTCTTGGGGGTCCCTCGATTCTAACTGCTCTAGACCTAGGTCTAGCCAAACTAAGATTGTGATATTTGATTGTGCTAACTTATTTTGATAACATTTGATGTGTACATATGTTCCTGACTTCTAATCTCATAAAGAGATTAGTAGAGAGTTGTTTATTAATAAATACATATATATTTGATATATATACCTGTGTGGTGTCTTTTCATTTGGTGATTCAAGAGATTGTGTGGTAAAACAAGCTGCTTTACATTCCTCCAAGACTTAGCCTGAAGGCTGCTCTCCACAGCTACCACTAGGATAGCTTTCTATAAAGGTTGTCTTAAACCTACCAACCATAAGAGTCGAATTGTTCTGGTGCAAGGTGTCCACTTTAATTAGTGAACAGCATATACCAGGTCAACTTCTCACACCAAGTGCCTTTGGTTTTGTTGTAGCGCACATTGACTGCTAAGTATTCCTGCATGGCGTGGTTGAGTATTTAAGGTGCAGTCTAGGAAGAGATGAGAGTCCGGAAATTTTCAGTAAAACACAAATACATAGCAGTCACACAAAGTTATTCTCCAGTTTGGGCTTTGTACAAGAGATCTTTGTATCACAACCTGTAGAACAACAAAAATACAACTAGACATTTAAACCGAAGGTCCCAATGCCTTCTGGGATGGGAATACGATCCTTAACAATTTAATAACACTTACACAATAAGGCAGTACAGTTCAGAACAAAATGGACATCAATGCACATTGTTATTTTAATGCAGAAAATATTGTGAACCTCATTCTTAGAGTTATCTGCACATGCGAGTCACACCTAGGTCAATACCATGAGTGCCATTTACTTTGACTTGTAACGCTAGAGGCTTTTTCATTTTTAAGCAATTTTGGTGTTTTTGGAAACTGTTTTCTAGTAAATATGCCACAGCTATATGCACATTCCATGTATGTATGCCCCTTGTGTTAAAAGGTCCACCAGCTGGCCACCATGCGATATCTGCACCATGACATACCGTGGCTACTCCCTAGTTTACACATGGGTGGTGATTGCAATAGGTTTTATTTGAATTAGTGGTGATAACGCTGATTCTTATCTTATCTCTTTTAAGAATCTTCAGGTCGCCAGGATCTTTTTACCTGCTGAATAGTGTGAAGGGAAGAAGGTCCTTTTCGGTTGCACGACACATTTTAGAATCCAGTTTACCTTCAAAGACCACTGACTCCGAATCCAATTTTGTGGATTTATTACAGCCAAGAATAATTGCACATGCAAGCACCTCAACACGAGGTTAAAGAAATAGATGGGCACTAATACAAATAGCATCCTACGCAGGAGTCTCATTCGACTCAAGACAAGAAGAATCGTTAGCTCCAGAAGTATTAGACAAGCGATAACTGCTCCAATCTCTATATTATTCTTCATTACCTAAATAAGGAAAACCTATTAACTGTCCCTACTCTATCACTAAGGTGGCATACCTACTTAATGAATATTCCCAGGCAAGAGTAAAAGAAAAGGTGTCAGCTGAGAAGACTTCCTAAGAAGTACACTCACTTAGTACCTAAGCTCAGATTTTAAGATGCTCCTTCACCAAATCCCTCTCTGTCCTTCTCTCAGCTCTCCTCTATCTCTTCTCTGCCCTCCACCCTCGGGGCACTATCCCTAATACAAAACCCAATACAATTGAACACGCCTTTTGTTACGCCTCTTTGGCCAGGTCTTTCTTCCTTGTACTTTTCCATCGAAACGGTTACTTCATCCTGGACGGTTGCGATGACCTTGAGTCCCAGGCACCTTCTCCGCTGAAAGTATCATCCCTAAATTCCATTGCACTCCCATCTTCATGCCTCCCATCGCTCTAACTTATGAAACAAAGAGCCAGTCTTTACTAACGAGGCATGTGTCCTTGCACCTGCAACAAAAGATACGTTTAACAGAAACCTTCTACTTGTACTAATTAAATCTCATTTCGGTGCCCAGAGAGCCTTTCCAAGAGAACCTTCTCTGTCTGCAAAATAAGCTAACATAAGAACAAACAGGCCTTTCCCTGTCATATACGCAGTCAGGCCTTTATACAATTTAAACACACAAATCTTAATCACGTCTATAAGCATTGGTTCATTATTTTTCATATGCAAAAGTGAACTACACGTACAACTTATATGGTACACGTTTAAACTACTGCAGCTTGATTACACATGGGCTGATTCATTTTATGAATTGGTTTACACATGATTCAGTTAAGCGTTTCATTTGCATGATTAAGAATAGCACAATTATATTTCTTATTCATTCTGATAACTGGGTTATAACTTCATTTTTCTAGCAATTCATGGATATATAGCGGGATATATGCGGGTGCGAACTATCAGTGATTATGATGCACCCCTACAAATTTTACAAGAACATGGCGCTCTATCAGTTCCCCCCTTTGATGACACCTGTCATCACATTTTATTCAACTCCCTTGAAGAAAGAACCGACCTAAACAGAACTCGTTGCCATTTTTCCTGATCTGTGATTCTCCATTCTCTTGAGTCTTTGATATTGACTGTCCTGCAGTCTAGCCATTCTCGTCTCATTTTCTCTCGGAGCTCTTTCAACTCGGCCTGCTCGATACCACCTGAAAGCTTTGATCAGACCCCACAGGCAAACCACACAAATCACCACGATCAGAAGAGGTCTCAGAACATAGCCAAGAAATCCCTTTCCTAAATTCGCAAACCAGCTTCCCACTTGACCAAACCCTTTTCCAACTTTTTCCCAAGCTCCCTCTTCAGTCAAGTCCGCTACCTTCGTGTGAATAGTAGTGATGTTACTTATATATTTCTCGAGATCCTTGCTGTGGTCTGGTATATAAGTACAGCACTCTTGAACCCTCAATAATTTACAGACTCCGCCCTCTTTTGCCAGTAAGACATCCAAAGCAAGACGGTTTTGCAAAACCATCGTCCTTATCGACAACATCTCCCCTTCCACCAGTACCAATGATTTTGCTGTATTCATCGATAGTTCGTCTATCACAGTCGCCAGTCTCCGGATCTTCACATCATTCAAGATCACTCCCAAACTCGGTATCATGGCTCCAAAGATATCTCCCACTACGACCCCTGCACTCGCACCTCTCCTCATTCTCGAATGCTTTCCACCTTCCAGAAGTTCCAAATCCTCTGTATGGTAAATCTTTGGAAATATTATTCCCAAGTAACACGTACCATACCAATTTGCAGGTAACCTTACGTAAGCATTCCTTCCACACACAAAATACACCGTAGGTATCACTTGTACAGGGCCCTGGAGAAAATTCTTAGCCACATCTGCCATAGTGAAAACATGATCGCACGTACTCTGTCCCACAGGAACCTTTTCATAGTAGGTCTGATATCGTCTCACACACAACTTTCCCCTTTGTTCCTTGTCCAAAGCTATAGGACCATAGCTTCCCTTCGTCTTGTGCAATTTTTCCTCCTCTGTCCAATCCACTTTACTATGCCCTGTGTCCCGTGTCTGCGTCAGTTTTCTATACCTATCTTCTACCTGATCCACAAACTTTTTCTCTACACCTGATAATGAGCATGTTAAATTATGTCGGTGGGCATATGCTGTGTCCAACTCCAAGGACGGGATGAAGAACTTCCTAAGTCTATCCTCTGACTTATAGTAGTCGTACTTATTCAAATGTTTGTAAGCTGGGATTTCAGGAAGCACTGCATCGTAATTGGAAAAGAAATACTCAAACTGATCTCTTTCATAGAATATGCTAAGCAACAGACTACATGAAATTCCATACGTCAGTGGAAGATGGTGATATCTAATACCCTCATCCACTGACGCAGGCAACTGCATACACACATAACAATCTTTCGCATCCATCGCATCCACGTACTCATACAGCAGCTTGGCGTATGCATTAAGCTTGAAATCACTTCTAGACAAATCTACATGCAACCTACGACTTTCTTCTATCAGCAAAGCTCTGTTAGCTCCTATGTTTGCCTCTTTTTGGCTAGGTGTAGTAGGTGTAGGTGTCCCTGGCACCCCTGCACTGCTAGCTCGTGTGGAACGGTATATGAGACTACAATTACTACGATTATAGAAACTATCACACTACCTATAAGTATGCCTACAATCAATTTGGATCTACGATTTGGATCTCCAGCCTCCATGATTTCGAAAGTTCTCAAAAAGTTCTTGATTTCAGCAATGAACACTCAAAAGTCTTTGTGTCCTCCACTCGTGACTTGCTTAACCAGCTCGAGCAACTTTGAAACCTCTGGAAATCCCCTTATCAGCCACAGTCTTATTTACACAGTCCAGAAAAAGACTTCCCTAGCCTTCGTTCCTCTTCGGTGGAAAGTCCCTAAGTTTACTCTTCTTCCTCTCGGACCTAGGTTATCTTCTTCTTTAGACTTTTATTTACACAAGTTATATTTCATCCATGATAAGATCATTAGTGAGCACTTCCAGAACGTGATACAAAAGTTCAAGACGCAGGATTATCATTTCATGTGAAGACGGCTCAAACCCAAAAGACGGAAATTCGAGTCGATGCAAAACCAATTGTCGGACTTTACTCAGAAGCGGGGGATTCGGAACGGTGAGGGTCAGTATTCCTTCGACTTCGAGCCCTGGCAACAACAGCACCACCTTCACCACCACATTCGGGCTCTTGCTGACCACCTGCACAGACCTCAGCCTCCCCGTACTCACTACCCCCTGCATCGGTCACTGTGTAAGTCCACTCAGGGGTAGAGTATCTCCGGCAGGGTACTCTTGTTCTTTTTGACCTTCACCTGCCCTCTTGAGTCTGCTCTTCGTCACTTGCTTCCGTCTCAGAAACTTCAGACACTGGAGCAAGATCTCTTTCAGGTGCCAACCTCAGATTTAGTCGCCTCTGCCTTCAGGCCAACCTTCCTTTGTTCTGGTCGTTCTTCCGCCTTCCCCTGCTTTACCCAGCACACCACTTCCTCCTTCTGCTGCATCTGACTCTACTCCACCCTCTGCACCACCTCTGTCTTCTGAGTCAGAGTCGAGGTTTGGGTTGTCAAAACCCCCTTCAGCTTGTTCTGGTGCACCACCAGCTGTGTCAGCGACCCTTACAGCTTGACTTGTCCTCTCATGTGGCCTTGCCACATCAGCTGGATTTTCAGTTACGAGAGGAGCTGTTTCTTCCAAGGGTGCTGAAACTCTGCGGGTATGGGAGGCATGTACCCAGTTCGGCAATCCTCCACACTTCACTGCTGTGTTCGTGACCAGCATCACCTGGTACGGGCCTCACCACCGAACATCCAGACAGCTCTTCCTCGCGTGCTTTCGGACAAGCACCCAGTCGCCTGGACACAGGTCGTGGCACAGATCACTCGAGGCCGGAACAGCTGCAGCTTGTACCTGCTGGGACACAGAACGGACCACATCAGATAGTCCTTTACAGTAATCGAGAATCAAGTCATCAGTGATGTTTATCAAAGCTGTAGCTGGTACTGCTGGCAACCGCATTGCCCTCCCCATCAGGATCTCATGAGGGGACAACCCAGTTCTCCTATCTGGGACACTTCTCATGCTCATCAGCACGAGTGGCAGTGCATCCGGCCACTTCAAAGACGTTGACGAACACATTTTTGCCATCCGGGCTTTCAAAGTTCCATTAACTTGCTCCACCATCCCAGAAGCCTCTGGTCGGTAACTGCAATGGAGTCTCTGATCAATATTCAATGCGGCACAGAGTAACTTCATGATTTCACTGTGGAAGTGTCTCCCTCTATCTGATTCCAAAGAGGTTGGGATCCCGAATCTCGGGATGAGGTCCCTCAACAATAACTTAGCCACTGTGAGAGTGTCACACCTGCGTGTTGGGTATGCCTCCACCCACCGTGAGAATACACATACCAGCACCAAGATGTATCTCAACCCATTGCACTTAGGCATTTCCACGAAGTCTAACTGTATCCTATTGAAGGGCCCTCCTGACCTCCCAATGTGACTTAAGGTAACTACTGTTTTCTTTCCAGCATTCATCTGCTGACACGTGACACACCTCTGACAAACAGTTTCAGCCATTGCACAAAATCGTGGATTATACCACGTCTGTCTAAACACACGCATCATTGCATCTCTACCAAGGTGTACCGGTCCATGTATCAGTCTCGCCATCGGACTCAGCAGATTCTCTGGTAATACAGCTCTCCCATCACTGGAGACCCAAACATCCACATCCCCTCTTTCGCACCCTGCTTTGATCCATCCGTTCCGTTCCTGATCTGAGACTTCATCTTGCAGTCGCTTGAGCTCCTCCCAAGTGTCTGCCATGGCCAACATCATGTAGAGTTCGGTTCTCTCTTGGCTCTCTCCTGTGTAACCCTCTGTAAATATGCATCCCTGTTCTGCACAGAAGCGGGCAACTTCGTCCGCATAATTGTTTCCCAAAGACACAAAATCCTCCCCCTTCCCGTGTGCAGTGCACTTCACGACAGCGATTTCCTTCGGACATTGCAATGCATCTAACAGTTGTCTTACATGTTCTCCATTCCTAATGGGCGAACCAGATGATGTCAAAAATCCCCTCTGGGACCACAGCTGTCCGAAGTCATGAACTACACCAAACCCGTATTGACTGTCAGTATAAATCGTGATTCGAATTTGATCAGCGGCCAAACAGGCACGAGTCAAAGCAATGATTTCAGCTACCTGCGCGGAGCGTACTCCTTCTAGGCAGGCCGCCTCAACCACTCCTGAAATGGTACATACAGCAAACGCTGCTCTTAGTTGGCCAACCCTGTCTCTTAGGCATGAACCATCGACAAAGAAAATTTCATCTGGGTCAGTCAATGGTTCATCGACAATGTCCGGCCTTGGTTTGATGCAAAGTTCAGTCACGTCAAGACAATCATGGTCCGCACAATCTTCATCATCCACATTCGGTATGGGCATCAATGTCGCAGGGTTTAAGACAGAGCACCTTTTCAGCGTCACATTCTCTGCGGCGAGTATGACTTGCTCATACCTCGTTAACCTGTTATTCGTTAGGTGCTGCGTCTTAGTCCTGGTCATCAACAATTCAACCGAGTGTGGCACATGTACAGTCAAAGGATGTCCCATTACAATGCTTTCACATCTTTCAATGCTGACACCTGTTGCAGCAACGGATCTTAGACATCCGGGCAACGCAGAAGCTACTGGATCTAGAGTAGCTGAAAAGTAGGCAACTGGTCTACGGACACCTCCATGGTTCTGAGCTAAGACTGCTAATGCACATCCTTCTCTCTCACAACAGAACAGTGAAAAGGCCTTGTTGTAATCAGGCATTCCCAGAGCTGGGGCACTACACAACTCCTCTCTCAGTTTTAGGAATGACATCAAGCACTCCTCGTCCCATGGTACCGGATCATTCACCTCCTTGTGCGTAAGCCTCTGTAAAGGCTTTGCTCTCAAGGAAAAACTAGGTATCCATTGCCGACAATAGCCGACCATTCCCAAAAACATCCTGACTTCTCTCTGTGTGGTAGGCATTGCCATGTTCATTATTGCCTCCATTCGGTCTGGTGACACCTTCCTCTTGCCTTTTTCTAATCTGTGTCCCAAGTACTGTACCTCATTGAAACAGTACTGCAACTTATTTGGGGACACCTTGTGCCCGTTCTCTGCTAAGTGGTTCAACAGGGCTACCGTGTCTATCCTGCAAGCATCTTCCGTTTCCGAGGCGACAAGGAGATCGTCTATGTATTGCACAAGAACTGAGTTCTGCGGCAATACAAGACTCTCAAGATTCTTTTTCAGGATCTGGTTAAAGATCGACGGACTTTCCGTATACCCTTGAGGGATACGACACCTTGTTAACACACGATTTTCCAGCCGGAATGCAAAAAGAAATTGGCTTTCCTCATGGAGCGGTATCGAGAAGAATGCTTGACACAAATCAATGACAGTAAACCACTCTGCTTCACATGGGATCTGTAAAAGTATCACTGATGGATTCAGTACCACTGGACAACTAGGGACAACTATCGTGTTGACCTTTCGCAGGTCTTGCACGATCCTGAATTTCCCGCTCGGTTTCTGTAGTCCCATAATAGGTGAATTACATGGGCTACCTCGAATCTCCTTCAGAATGCCTTGCTCGATGAAAGCCTCTATTACAGGCTTGATTCCTGCTATCGTTTCAGGCGACAGATTGTATTGAGGCGTTCTAGGGAAATCGGCATTTTGCTTAACCTGAATCTGGTTTATTTATCAATCCTATCTCTTTTCCTGTAAAATCCCACACCTCTGGTGACACAGCATCTCTCAAGTCTGGTGGAAGTTCTTCCACAGTCACCACTGGATACAAGTCTACACACAGATGCTGATTTGCAACTTTAAAGGTAGCATCATCATCCCTTGTCTGAACCTCCACTCCCCTTGGCGTGCAATAAATCGTACAGTTTAATTTACATAACAGGTCTCTCCCCAAAAGACAAACTGGACTCGTATCGCACACCACAAACTGATGTCTAGTTTGGAAAGCTCCTATCTTTACCGGGATTGGTTCAGTCAGTGGACTGTTTATTCTTTTGTTCACTACTCCAACAACTTGGATCGATTGTCCTGAGAGGGGTAGGTTGGGGACTACTGCTGATCTTACAGTAGACCGGGTAGCACCAGTGTCAACCAAAAGTGTGGTAGGATGACCATCAATGTCTGCCTCCACAAAAGGTCCTCTCTGGTCTACCTCCAAGATGGCTCCAAGAGTGCAGTCTTCCTCCCCCCTCAGGCACCGTCAGGATAACGGGTCGGGGCTATACTCATCATTCCCTTCGAAAAGGGGCATCTGCTGATAAGTTCGTATGCTGTGCGGGATCCTTGGTGGCTGTGGGACCCGTACTTGTTGGTTTTGGCCCCCCCTTTCATCGATCTGGGCCTCATTACAGTATTGACTATCTCCGTCACGGGTGCCTGAACCCCTTCCGCCTCCTGTTGCACTTGGTTGGCTGGGTTAAAAGGGCACTCGCGCTTCCAATGCCCGATCTGGTGACAAAAATGACACGCACTAGTCTTCTTCAGTGTCGCCACATCCACCCCCGTCTTGGGATCTATGGGTTTCCCCTTTCCCTGGCCTTGCCCATTCTGGTTCCCTTGGTAATTTCCCTGTCTTCTTCCTAAGGTCCCTCCACTATGCTGGACCTGAGCTGTCTGCATCTGAACGAGCATCAATTTGTCCTTTAGCTTCCGATGCTTCGAGTCCACTTCATCGCTACAATACCTCGCATACCGCAAGATTTCATCTACCGGCTTATTCTGCCAACAGATCAAATGGTGCTGTATCATGAGGCTGACTTCTGGTCTCAGACCCAGCACAAACTTTGAGACAAACTGTCCCATATCCTTGGGGTCTAATGCATCTAATCCACTATACTGTTTAAAAGCTTGCAAAAGTCTTTCATAATATTCATGCACTGTTTCTTTAGGTTCCTGCACAGTTCGGTCTATCTTGACCCAATCTATATCTTGAGGCGAAATCTTCAGTTTCAACCATGTAATCACCTGCTCAAATTTTTTCATTACAAGGGGTGAGGGACCATTTGTGACAGCATCCCTTTCGGGTTCAGAGGTCGGCCACTCCACGGCGATTTTGCAAGCTGTCCACAAATCTCCCGGCACCACTATGTCAAACAAGGTGTTCAAATCAGTCCATAGTACCTTTGAGATTTTAACAAACCGCTCAACTTGTTTGTACCACTCTACGGGTTTCTCCCTCAACCGAGGAAAGTCATTTGTAAACGCAGCCAAGTCTCCTCTACTCCACGGTACATATACGTACCCTCCGTTCTGTACTTCCCGTAAAGGAAAGTTTCCAACACCCGTCACCCCCCCCCTGGAGGCGGCGTTTCTCCCTCAATTCTCTTGGCTATTTTCTTCTTTGACCACCTCTCCTCCCATTTATCCAACAAATTCCATATGCGCATCCCTACAATCAGATCTTTGGTGTGCGTCCTTAATCCTGTGATCCTTTTCTCCTCTAATTCCTGATCACTATATTGCAATCTATGTGGTCCTTGCAATGTTTTTGTTTTATTCAAGTCTACCTCATATCTCCTAGCCAATGCCGTCAATTTCTCATGCGCTATCCTTGCTTTCCGAGTTACATCTTTTGCTATGAAAAGCAGCTCATCTGACCCATAAATTTATATTCTTTCCAAAGGTAGACTTCCACTAATCATTTCGTCTACTTCTGCTTTTAACCTCACTACGTCCAGCAACCTTGCCTGTACTGCACTTCTTAGTATTTCTCGACAAGCTGCGCCATTCTGCTCATCATAGTCACCACTTTGTTCTTGTGACTTGGTCTCTTCTATCCTATTCCTAAAGCTTGATCTGGTTTCGGACTTTTCTCGTTCCCTGTCACCTGGCATTCTATCACTTTGATTCCTTACTGTCGGTGTCCACATCCTCACAGCTGACTGAGATTCATGCAAAGACCTTGGTCTGACTGGTCTCTCGTCCTCCTGTCTAAAAGAGAAGTCTGCAGTGGCTGGTAATGGCGTACTTGTGTCTAGTGGCCTTGGGAAGTGAATCACTTGTACCCCGAACCCATTCCCACTAACACTAGTTCCTTCTTCTCCTCTCCTCTGTACTGAACTTCCTTCTCTTACTCGGTCTGGATCATATACCGGTACTATAGGGCCAATGGTAACCGGTACTGTCAGGGAGTCTGGTAATCGGGTATTCCCTATGGGAGGCTGTGTTGCCGCTCCCTCTGTTCCTGTGGAAATTCTCCCCACTACTCTCATGTTATTCTGATTCTGCGTTTCACCCCGTTCCACTGCTGAAGTTGATTTTCCCTCTTCTAAATCTGGATTAAATGGAGGTAGTCTCTCTGCCAGCAACCTATCTAACAGACTGTCAGCGGTATCACTGTCTTCTTCTTCAATCCTTGTTATCTTCCCACCTTTTATTAACAGTGGGTACAACCTATCTCCTTCAATCGTTTCCACTCTCCACCTTTTCTCCAGTGCATCCCACCTCGCATCTTGAAAGGCCCTGATCGATTTCTTCACCCTTTCCTGGTTCTTATCCCTTTTCCTGTCATACGCTGCCCTAATCCATGCGTGTATCGCCTCGAACTGTGTCGGTCTAGGCAGTGGTCGTAAAGAAGCCATTATAGTTTTTAGCTGGTATAATACCTCTAACCTGAAAGTGCCATAGCGTGGGAAAGTCAATTCTCCTTCCCCTTCTGTCATTTTATGCCAGTTCTCAAGCCAAATTATGGTATGTAATCCTACATTCGTAGCCATATAATGTGCCGGCGTATCCTCGGGAGGGGCTTCCTCTCCACCCCGAGTAACCACATGTCTGTCGCCTCTGCACAGTTCTCGTAAAACTTTAAAACATTTCATGGTAAAGCAAATTTTCTTTTCGCGCACAAGATTTCGTTTTACGTCCTGATTTCAATCCACCAATGCCAGTGCGGCTCACACCAACCGGCCTATCGCAGCGCGGCACTGTCTGACGTCACTCTTCCTCCGCTCGCAGCAGTTCCCCTTTTTGCTACTTCTCTCGTTCTTGTTCACACGTGTCCCACTCACACTCTGAAGCAATGGTCCGTACTCCCGAACAATTACCTCTCTGACTGTCGGTATTCCAATGACCGATCAGCCAGTCGAAATTGCTGACCTCAATTTGGCAACCGTCTGTCCGCGAAACGACCGGACAATCACCTTTAATCCAATCGATAGGATTCAATCGTTCTAAATTCTGCACACAACAACCCACGACCAGCGTCGGTTATTCACACACTCACACATTTGCTCCCTATCTTCGGTGGTTTGATCAATGACGTCTCGTGATCCCCACCATCTCTGGTCAACAATCTCTATTCTGGGTGTCTTCTACACCACTATACCTCTCGGTCCCGCGCGCGCTCACGGTCCGATCCTCAATCACACAACTCTCATTCCAACTCCGCAAAACATTACGCAACAATTTAACACCGCAATCTAACAAGCATCACCCTTTTCATACTCACTCTACCACGAACTGCTACTTCCGCCGCACCTTCACTCTTCGTCAGTTTTCAGCGACCGCCGACGTCCTCCTTTTGCGATCCACTGGATCACCATCACTGGGGTTCTATGGGGCAACTAATCTCTTATCCTAATCTCGATCTCCCCTTACTATCAGAGATAACCATCCTACTCTGCTACCAACTGATAATGCTGATTCTTATCTTATCTCTTTTAAGAATCTTCAGGTCGCCAGGATCTTTTTACCTGCTGAATAGTGTGAAGGGAAGAAGGTCCTTTTCGGTTGCACGACAAATTTTAGAATCCAGTTTACCTTCAAAGACCACTGACTCCGAATTCAATTTTGTGGATTTATTACAGCCAAGAATAATTGCACATGCAAGCACCTCAACACGAGGTTAAAGAAATAGATGGGCACTAATACAAATAGCATCCTACGCAGGAGTCTCATCCGACTCAAGACAAGAAGAATCGTTAGCTCCAGAAGTATTAGACAAGCGATAACTGCTCCAATCTCTATATTATTCTTTATTACCTAAATAAGGAAAACCTATTAACTGTCCCTACTCTATCACTAAGGTGGCATACCTACTTAACGAATATTCCCAGGCAAGAGTAAAAGAAAAGGTGTCAGCTGAGAAGACTTCCTAAGAAGTACACTCACTTAGTACCTAAGCTCAGATTTTAAGATGCTCCTTCACCAAATCCCTCTCTGTCCTTCTCTCAGCTCTCCTCTATCTCTTCTCTGCCCTCCACCCTCGGGGCACTATCCCTAATACAAAACCCAATACAATTGAACACGCCTTTTGTTACGCCTCTTTGGCCAGGTCTTTCTTCCTTGTACTTTTCCATCGAAACGGTTACTTCATCCTGGACGGTTGCGATGACCTTGAGTCCCAGGCACCTTCTCCGCTGAAAGTATCATCCCTAAATTCCATTGCACTCCCATCTTCATGCCTCCCATCGCTCTAACTTAAGAAACAAAGAGCCAGTCTTTACTAACGAGGCATGTGTCCTTGCACCTGCAACAAAAGATACGTTCAACAGAAACCTTCTACTTGTACTAATTAAATCTCATTTCGGTGCCCAGAGAGCCTTTCCAAGAGAACCTTCTCTGTCTGCAAAATAAGCTAACATAAGAACAAACAGGCCTTTCCCTGTCATATACGCAGTCAGGCCTTTATACAATTTAAACACACAAATCTTAATCACGTCTATAAGCATTGGTTCATTATTTTTCATATGCAAAAGTGAACTACACGTACAACTTATATGGTACACGTTTAAACTACTGCAGCTTGATTACACATGGGCTGATTCATTTTATGCATTGGTTTACACATGATTCAGTTAAGCGTTTCATTTGCATGATTAAGAATAGCACAATTATATTTCTTATTCATTCTGATAACTGGGTTATAACTTCATTTTGCTAGCAATTCATGGATATATAGCGGGATATATGCGGGTGCGAACTATCAGTGATTATGATGCACCCCTACAAATTTTACAAGAACATGGCGCTCTATCAGTTGTTTTCGTGCTACTTTTCATTCTTGCAATTATTATATTGTAGTTATGTCCCTTACGGTGAAATCATCGGGGGTCAAACCTCAAGTGGCATCACTTACTGTTATGTCGAGGTGCGGAGTCCAAAGGGTGTCTGATGTCACTTCCACTAACCCTGGCCTTTTGGTGAATTAACGTATATGCACTTTATGTATGCTGAAGCTGTTCTGAGTGAGGAAAGTATCTATACCAGCTTTTCCCTTGTAAGTTCTCTATGAAGTAATATTGCAGTCCTGTATGTGTGTGTAACCAGTTAGGAATGTGAGAAACGAAGACATCTGTATATCATAGGCATGTTCTGAGTAAGGGTAGATTTGCTCAAAAAGATGTATTCTAAGTGGAGGAAGCCAGAATTTCTGCATGCTCAAGACTTGTTCTGAGTGTGTGATGTTTTCACTTCAATATGTATTTACTTGGTTCAAGCGTGGGAATGAGCACTTCTTCATGTTTTAGGAGAAATCTTCAAGAATCTGGGTTTATTAGTTGATGGGGTGAGCCTATTGTTTGCATCTGGGATCAAGTTCACACCTCCTTCAGAAACATTTCTATGGCAATATGTCGATCATAATATACATTAAAATACTCCAGAAATTCACTGGAAAAAACCCAATTCAAATGCAGTTATTATGAAACAAAAGCTAAAAAACTGACGTTCACCAGTCATAGTTCAGTGAACTAACTGTAACTTGTACCCCCATTGTTAAACCTGTCAGCCTTGGGGTGGTCTTCCCCCAAATGTTTTGCCTTCGCCTCCAATTTACTTACCTCATTTTTGCTGGTCTTAGGACTTTGTGCAGCTTACCACTGTCAACCAGTGCTAAGGTGCTTGTGCTCTCTCCTCTAAACTGGATAACATTGGCTTATACCAAATTGGCATTTTTAATTTGCTTATAAGACCCTAGAAAAGCGGCACTACATATGCCCAGGGCCTGTAAATTAAAATGCCACTAGTGGATCTGTAGCACTGATTGTGCTACCCACTTAAGTAGCCTTTTAAACATGTTTCAAGTCTATAACTGTAGCCTGTGTGTGCAAAATAAACCTTTTCCCAGGCCCAAACCTTCCTTTTTAATACATATAGGTCACCCCAGGGGCAGGCCCTGGACAGCACTGTGGGCAGGGTGCAATGTATTTAAAAAGTAGGGCATGTACTTTTAAGTTTTACATGTCCTGGTGGTCAAAAACTCTTGAATTCAGTTTTCACTACTGCAAGGCCTATCTCTCCCATAGGATAACATTAGAGTTGCCTTATGTTATGTTATGGTAAAATGTTTCTAAAGCGCTCGAATACCCATGGGTGTCTTGGCGCTGGTTGGTTGGCAGAAAGGTAAGGGTGATTGGTAACTAGAGTTTAAAAAGCCAGGTTTTTGTTAGCTTCCTGAAACTCAATAATGTGGGGGCTGCTTTGATGCTCATTGGCAGGCTGTTCCATAGGACCGGGGCTTCAGTGGTGAAGCAACTGCCTCCCCATTTAAGTCTCTTAAAGCTGGGGCGTGACACTGTTGTGTTTTTGGATCGGAGATCTCGGTTTGGAACGTACCATGAAAGGAATTTTTTAAGATAGCTGGGACCTAGATCATGCAAGGCTTTATAGGTAAGGCGTAATGCCTTGAATTTAATGCAGTTATTTACCGTCAGCCAGTGCAGTTCCTTAATGGAAGATGAAACTGGGTGGAATTTAGGCAGGTCAAAGACAAGTCTAGCTGCCGCATTCTGTACACTCTGAAGTTTCTTCATATGTTGTTTTTGGAGCTTAGTGAAAAGACCATTACAGTAATCAAGTTTTGCTAGGATTAATAGAGAGACAACTGTTTTTCTGGTGGTTAGAGGGATAAAAGGAAGAATCTTTCTAATAATTCTCAGAGTGTTAAAACTGTCCGAGACAACTGAGCTAATATGTTTATTAAAACTCAGCTTGTCATCTATTATTATACCTACATTTTTTGCTTTTTGAACAGGGGTAGGGAGGGTTCCCAGCTCTGCTGGCCAGCATGCCGGGCTCCAGAAATGAGGTTTGTTACCAAAGAAGATCACCTCGGTTTTCTCTGAATTCAATTTGAGACAATGCCTTCCCATCCAGCCACTAACCGCTCTCATACAGTTGTGAAACTGAGAGATGGTTACTTCTGTGTTGTTGGCGGCTGACACCACGATTTGGGTGCCATCTGCATAAGAA
The DNA here is from genome assembly GCA_963921515.1 of Calotriton arnoldi. Classification (NCBI taxonomy): domain Eukaryota; kingdom Metazoa; phylum Chordata; class Amphibia; order Caudata; family Salamandridae; genus Calotriton; species Calotriton arnoldi. Next base: position 49,477 of record CAWUFW010021489.1, on the reverse strand, counting down.
GTAGGAGGAAATCTGAAAGATCTGATCAAGGAGGCCAACTCTGAAACATAGACATTAAAGAGCACAGGGCTTAAAGAGAATCCCTGTGGGACCCCGCACGGAAGTGTGAAAGAGTTAGATGAGAAATTCTCAAGCATAACTGAGTGACTTCTGTTAGTAAGAAATGATTGAAGCAGAGCCAAGGCTTTGTTGGCAATGCCCAGTTTTTTAAGACGGTTGACAAGAATGATATGGTCAACCGTATCGAAGGCTGCCGACAAATCCAGGAGGATGAGTGCTGCAAAGCCTCCTTTGTCCAGGATTATCTTTAATTCATCTGTGGTTTTTATTAATGCCGTCTCAGTACTATGTTCGGCCCTGAAGCAGAACTGAGATGGATCCAACAGATGATTATCCTGAATGAACTTTGACAGTTGTGTGTTGATCAATTTTTCCACAAGTTTGGCTGGAAATGGTAACCTAGAGATGGGGCGGTAGTTGGCTGGGTTGTCGGGGTCAAGGTTTGATTTCTTTAGCAGTGGTAAAATGGAGGCCCTTTTCCAAAGATCAGGAAAGATACCGGTGCTAAACATCCCATTGAAGATGCTAGCTAGAAGTGTGGCAATCGGAGCTGAGACCTGTTTTAATATGGAAGGGGGGCATGGGTCAAACGGTGAACCTGACTTACTGGAATTGAATAAATGAAAGACATCAACCGGAGTGGTAGCTGTAAATTGATTGAAATTAGAGGAAGGACTTGTGCTGGCTGCAGCTTGGACATTCGTGGGGTCAGTGCTAGTGCTGGTGTCACAGGAGGCAGAGAATTGATTGTAAATTTGTTCTACTTTGTGACAAAAATTTGAGGCAATTTCCTCACAAAAAGATTGACTAATATTGTTACTTTTCGTCTCTGGGAGTTTGGTTAGTTTATTTATGACCTGAAAAAGTTCTTTGGCCGAGTTTTTTGATGCTTCTATTTGCTGAGTAAAAAAGGATGACTTATTCCTGATAATGGCTGCTTTATAATTGGCCAGGGAATTTTTATGTTATTTTATCAGCAGCATTGTAGTTTGATCTCCAAATCCTTTCCAATTTTCTACATTTCTGTTTTTGGAGCCGAAGAGCGTCTGAAAATCAAGGTGCGGATTTTTTAAGTTTGTGTTTATTGCCACCTATTTTTGGGACCGCTTTCGAGATGGCCGATTTAAGCCACTTGGTGTAGGCCGCTGTGGCTTGATTCGGGTCAGGCAGCTGGAGAAAGGAGGCCTGAGCAAGGTGTTGTTCTAAAGTGTTAAAGTTAGTTTTTGACCACAGATAAAAAGGTAGGTGATTGGAGTCTAAATCCCTGCTTTGAGTAGGAGAGGGACTTGATAATTCAAATAACACTGCTTTGTGGTCAGACCATGTAAGTGGGAGAATATCTTTGACAGAAATGAAATGACTGTTTGAAAAGATCGCATCCAATGTATGCCCACCATTGCGAGTAGACTGATGTATTAGTTGTGGAAGATTGAAGGAATTCATAATCTCCAGAATAGCTTCTGCATCTTTATCCTCAGTACAATCTAGGTGGAAATTAAAATCTCCTAGTACTGTGTAGTCATTCTTGCATGCTCCCCCCTCCCCTAGCAAATGAATTGATTGAAGAAAATCATGTCTTGTGCCTGAAGGGTGATAGATGAGCAAAACACACAAGATGATGGACGGAATGCTGCACATTGGTAAACATTCACCCCAAGTCACAGATCTGGGTTTAATCCATCGTTATTTTGCTTCATCACGCCACCCCAGTTCAGACATAGCCATATGCAAATCAGTCTTGACCCTGTGCCTCATGAGAACAGTCCAGACCGAACTGCCAAGCCATGTCTTCCCTGGACCGGAATCAAGCATCCTAGGACCTGTTTCAGGCTATCAGCCTTCATCAGCCAGGATAGCTTGACTCCAGTGGCGTAGTGAGCACGGGACCCACATCTGGGCATACCCGTCCCACTTAGGGCGAAATGCAAAACACACAAGATGATGGACGGAATGCTGCACATTGGCAAACATTCACCCCCAGTCACAGATCTGGGTTTAATCCATCGTTATTTTGCTTCACCACGCCACCCCAGTTCAGACATAGCCATATGCAAATCAGTCTTGACCCTGTGCCTCATGGGAACAGTCCAGACCGAACTGCCAAGCCATGTCTTCCCTGGACCGGAATCAAGCATCCTAGGATCGGTTTCAGGCCAATGTGCAGCATTCCGTCCATCATCTTGTGTGTTTTGCATTTCGCCCTAAGTGGGAAGGGTATGCCCAGACGTGGGTCCCGTGCTCACTACGCCACTGGAGTCAAGCTATCCTGGCTGATGAAGGCTGATAGCCTGAAACCGCTCCTAGGATGCTTGATTCCGGTCCAGGGAAGACATGGCTTGGCAGTTCGGTCTGGACTGTTCCCATGAGGCACAGGGTCAGGACTGATTTGCATATGGCTATGTCTGAACTGGGGTGGCGTGGTGAAGCAAAATAACGATGGATTAAACCCAGATCTGTGACTGGGGGTGAATGTTTGCCAATGTGCAGCATTCCGTCCATCATCTTGTGTGTTTTGCATTTCGCCCTAAGTGGGAAGGGTATGCCCAGACGTGGGTCCCGTGCTCACTACGCCACTGGAGTCAAGCTATCCTGGCTGATGAAGGCTGATAGCCTGAAACCGGTCCTAGGATGCTTGATTCCGGTCCAGGGAAGACATGGCTTGGCAGTTCGGTCTGGACTGTTCCCATGAGGCACAGGGTCAAGACTGATTTGCATATGGCTATGTCTGAACTGGGGTGGCGTGGTGAAGCAAAATAACGATGGATTAAACCCAGATCTGTGACTGGGGGTGAATGTTTGCCAATGTGCAGCATTCCGTCCATCATCTTGTGTGTTTTGCATTTTGCCCTAAGTGGGAAGGGTATGCCCAGACGTGGGTTCCGTGCTCACTACGCCACTGGAGTCAAGCTATCCTGGCTGAGGAAGGCTGATAGCCTGAAACCGGTCCTAGGATGCTTGATTCCGGTCCAGGGAAGACATGGCTTGGCAGTTCGGTCTGGACTGTTCCCATGAGGCACAGGGTCAAGACTGATTTGCATATGGCTATGTCTGAACTGGGGTGGCGTGGTGAAGCAAAATAACGATGGATTAAACCCAGATCTGTGACTGGGGGTGAATGTTTGCCAATGTGCAGCATTCCGTCCATCATCTTGTGTGTTTTGCATTTTGCCCTAAGTGGGAAGGGTATGCCCAGACGTGGGTTCCGTGCTCACTACGCCACTGGAGTCAAGCTATCCTGGCTGATGAAGGCTGATAGCCTGAAACCGGTCCTAGGATGCTTGATTCCGGTCCAGGGAAGACATGGCTTGGCAGTTCGGTCTGGACTGTTCCCATGAGGCACAGGGTCAAGACTGATTTGCATATGGCTATGTCTGAACTGGGGTGGCGTGGTGAAGCAAAATAACGATGGATTAAACCCAGATCTGTGACTGGGGGTGAATGTTTGCCAATGTGCAGCATTCCGTCCATCATCTTGTGTGTTTTGATAGATGAGCAAGCCATTAAAGGAGTAGTTGTTGGTTATTTCAAGCTTGAAGGATAACTTTTCACAATCTGAGTTAGGTAAGAGATCAATTTTAATTTTAAATTGACTTTTATAGATTATCCCAGACCGCCACCTCTTTTTTCCCCTCTGTCTGCTCTTATCAATGAGTACCCTTGTGGAGTTGCTATCAGCAGATCAGGACCAGAGTGCTCATTAGCCCATGTTTCAGTAATGAAGAGAACATCAAGGTGTTGATTCACAATGAGCTCAGCAACTTCAAAAGCATGTTTTATTAAAGACCGTGCGTTGATTAAGGCCAAGTTGTACTTATAAGAAGAAAAAAACGTATTATTATTATTGTCAGCCTTTTGGATGATAGATGAAGACTTAAGGTTAGTAGTCTTAAACCACACTTGTGGCAAAGTAAGCTCAGGCAACATGAGTCGATTTTATTGAAGGATAAAAGAGTCCTACCTGGCCACTTTATCCCATTTTCCTTAGTCTGGGGGGAAAGGGCAGCATTTCCGGCGGTCAGCGCTATCTTGGCACGGATGGGCGCAGACGGGCTTGCCTTTGGCGTGCCATCAGCGCGCCGGCGGCGAGCCCGCTGCGCGCATCCGCTGCGCGTCCAGTGCAGCATGTGCTTTTGAAGCTGACCGGCGCAATCTGACCTATGACCCGGGGTTCTGCCAGAAGTCAGGCAGGTCAGGCGTGGAAAAGGAGTATCCGCTTCCCTCCGCTCAATCGGCGATGCCGTGGCGGAACGGGGAAGCGGAGACAGTATCTGCTATGCTATAAAAGGCGTGAGTAGTTTAAACCCTACCGTGAATGAGCTACGCACTTGTTAAAAAGAATAAAACAAATAAAATCAGTAAAGTTAAAAGCCAACATTTAATTCCATAAATACACAAACGGTGCGCTTCTTCTAAAAAACAACCAGCGTGTGATTGGAGGTTCCCTCACCTTCTGCCAGGCTGCGCGTCCGGTCCAGCATGTGCTTTTGAAGCTGGCCTGCACAATCTGACCTATGACCCAGGGTTCCGCCGGAAGTCAGGCAGGTCAGGCGTGGAAAAGGAGTATCTGCTTCCCTCCGCTCAATCGGCAATGCTGTGGCGGAACGGGGAAGCGGAGACAGTATCTGCTATTCTCTAAAAGGCGGTGAGTAATTTAAACCCTACCGGGAATGAGCTACGCACTTGTTAAAAAGATTAAAACAAGTAAAATCAGCAAAGTTAAAAGCCAACATTTAATTCCATAAATACACTAACGTGCGCTTCTTCTAAAAAACAACCAGCGTGTGATTGGAGGTTCCCTCACCTTCTGCTAGGCTGCGCGTCCGGTCCAGCATGTGCTTTTGAAGCTGGCCGGCGCAATCTGACCTATGATCCGGGGTGCCTCCGGAAGTCAGGCAGGTCAGGCATGGAAAAGGAGTATCCGCTTCCCTCCGCTCAATCGGCGATGCCGTGGCAGAATGGGGAAGCGGAGACAGTATCTGCTATGCTCTTAAAGGCGGTGAGTAATTTAAACCCTACTGTGAATGAGCTACGCACTTGTTAAAAAGATTAAAAGAAGTAAAATCAGCAAAGTTAAAAGCCAACATTTAATTCCATAAATACACAAACAATGCGCTTTTCTAAAAAACAACCAGCGTGTGATTGGAGGTTCCCTCGCCTTCTGCCAGGCTGCGCGTCCGGTCCAGCATGTGCTTTTGAAGCTGGCCGGCGCAATCTGTCCTATGACCCGGGGTTCCGCCGGAAGTCAGGCAGGTCAGGCGTGGAAAAGGAGTATCCGCTCCCCTCCGCTCAATCGGCGATGCCGTGGCGGAACGGGGAAGCAGAGACAGTATCTGCTATGCTCTAAAAGGCGGTGAGTAATTTAAACCCTACCATGAATGAGCTACACACTTGTTAAAAAAATTCAAACAAGTAAAATCAGCAAAGTTAAAAACCAACATTTAATTCCATAAATACACAAACGGTGCGCTTCTTCTAAAAAATTCTATTACATTTTATAAGTGCAATTCCCAAATGGGATGAGATAACCAGTTCAAATTTGGTGTCTCTGGAATCACAATTTAAAATCCTAACTTATGGTGAAGTCGAGTTTTAAATTGCTATTCTGAAAATGGCAGTTTTAGAAAGATGGCATTTCCTTTCTGTAGCCATTTAGTGTCGGTAGCCTGTCTCTGGTCACATGATTGCGTGTAGCTGCCAGTTGGCTTTGCATATTCTTTCCAGACAGCCACACACAATAGGGAGCCTAGCTGTGCCTGGATGGGCCATCACTGGCAGGATGGAAGGGAGGAGCTGGGCACAGCCCCACTTACACTTGAAGAGGCTATGTCCTGCTTCCACAAAAGGGGCTGCATACCAGCTGTAGTCCATCTAGAGCTAGGGCAGGGAAGGCAGGATGCCTGGGGACTTAAAAGGGGAACCTCTAGAAGCTTCCCCTCCACTTCAAAGGCACAACTGGGTATAAATACTGAACCTCAGACGACACCACTTGAGTAAACTCCTGGACCTGTGGGTTCTCTACCAGGAAGAAGGACTGCTGTGTTGCCGAAGGACTGCACTCTGCTGGATTGCACACTTCTGGACTCCTTCTTTGTTGTGATGACCTGCTGCCTACTGCCCTCCTGCTTGGGTGAGAACAACTAGACCTGCATCTCTTGAATCTAGAACCCCAGAGTGACTCCAAGGGCTAGTTGGCTGGCCTCCTGACCGGATCCTCCGGGATAGAAGGTTCCAACAACCTTGTACTTGCACCTGGACTCTCCTATCTGTGAGTCTACCCTGCCAAGTGGTGCCACTCTAGTCCTGGACCCTTGGAAATGGGCGTAAGGTGCTTTGCCATCCTTTGTGGATTGAGTAGAACCGATGCATTGCCTCTGCTGTGCAGCACCATCCCAAACAGAACCGGCGCATCTCTGCTGCTGCGTGGATTGGACCTGTTGGAAAGACCTGAAGCATTGCTGCAGACTGCATTGTATTTAGGAACTGCCTCTGTGTGACGCATCCTCGGCTCAGCCCCGCTAATTCCTCGTCAACAGCAGCCTCGACGATGACACCGGGCTCTGCATCTCAGCCTCACAGCTCCTTGGAACTGTTGCATTGCCTGACTGGGTGACGAATCCCTGACTCCAGACTTTGCATCACAAGCCCTCTACAATGGGACCTTCGATCCCGATGCAACAGGACCTCGCACCGCAGCCTCGCTGCATCTCAAAACCGAAGCAGCTGCATTATGCATCTTCGACACAGATCCTCGCAACGCTCCTCAAACCAAGATTGAAGGTACTTTGTTCAGCAGGCCTAACTGAGTTCCTGTAGCCAGCCCGTGCTCCATTGCGATCGGCTCAAACTTCTGACTTAGTCCCAGTCCACCGCAACCGGATATCCGCAGTTGGCGTTTTTTATGCCCTTTGCGCTATTTTTACTAAAAACCTTTGAAATTGAATATCTCTGGTTCTGCTGATTGGACTTTTATCATTTTGGTCTTGTTTTATTTATAAAAAACCACTCTGTTTTTCCTACTCCGTGGTGGACTCCTTTTGTGGTGGGTGTTCACTGTGTTACCATTTGAAGTGTTGAACAAATACTTTACATATTACCTCTGAGTTAAGCCTGACTTCTCTGTCACAAGCTACCCATGGGTTAAGCAGAGGTTAATTTAGAGCACAGGAAATTTTAGAGCTTGTAACTTCACCCTGAAAAGAACTGTGGTTGCTGCTTGAGAATGCCCCCCTCTCAACCAGTAACCCATTTTCTTACACTGGTGTTTAGCGGTAAGGATTTCGACTTGAATTTGTGCAATGCCTTACAGTCATCTTGTGTTACACTACCACATAAATAACCTAAGACCAATTTGAGCTTAAATTCTCCATGATTGTTTTATTTTTTTTCCAAATTCTTCCCCTGACTTCTGTGTCTGAAACCACACCTGCAAGGATGGAATCCGAACTGGCCAACATGGTTGTCTACACTGTGGCCCAGCTCAAGGTTCTGCAAGTAGAGAGGACTTCCTGCCGAGAGCACCACCAAGAAAGTGGAGTTGGACAAGGCTCTGAGGGCCTGGGCAGAAGCACATCAATCACTGGTTGAAGCCACAGAAGTGGAAGAGGTGATGGAAGGACAGGGAGAGGCAGCCTTGAACTGATGGGGATGACTTGGCCCCTGAAATGGAGCCCCCTGCCAGGGCAGCGAGCATTGCATCTTCTGGCAGCCTATCCCGAGAGGAGCTGGCGGAAATGAGGGAGGAGAGAAAGTTCAAGCTGGAAATTGCCAGGCTAACAATGAAAGAAAAGAATGCTGAGGCACAGAGGGCCTTGTAGGAGAAAAATATATTACTGGCTTATGAACTGAGTTTGAAAGAGCTGGACCTCAAGGCTAGGCACACAGAGTCCAGCAGCGATGGTGGCAGCAATGCTACAGTGTCTAATGGAGACAAAAAGGTCTGCATCCTTAAGGATCTGGTGCCCATTTGCATGGTGGGGGATGACATTGACAAATGTTTTTCTGCATATGAGGTAGCCCTGAGGGTTCATAAGATCCCAGAAGAGCACTGGGGGCGGGGGGTAGGGTGGTTTGTGAAAACACATGCCTACAGTGAGGCAGGAAACCCTTCTTACTTTAAAGGTTCTGGACCAAACCTGGTACCTCCCCAAGAAAGCACCTTGATCGCTAAGTTTGGGTGGACTCCTGAAAAGTAACACCAGCGGTTAAGGGGACAGCCAGAAAAACCCCAGGCAGTCTTGGTTGGATTTCGTGGGCTACTCTAGCAAAGCACTAAATGGTTGGGTGCGGTGCAGGACAGTTAATAACTACAGTGTGTTGTACAATCTAATTTTGAGAAAGCAGATGCTCAGTATTTGTTTTCCAGAGCTGCACCAGCACCTGGTAGACAGTAAGCTAACTGACCCCAGGAAGCTTGTTGAGGAGGCAGATCTCTGGGCTAGCACCAGAGTGTCTAAAACTTATCTGGGGGAGACTCCAACAAGGGGGGTCAGGGGTCCCACAAGAAGAAAGAGGGAGGAAAAAACATAAAAATAAGGAGTTCTGGCAGCCAAAATTATTCCCAAGGGAACAACAGTGACCAGTCCCAGTCTTTGATAAGCAAGCAGGGATATTTGTCCCCCAGTGCACAGAGTGCTACAAGTATGGTCACTCCAAGGGTGACTCCAAATGTCCCAAGAGGGCATAGCCCCCAACTGGTGGGCAGACACTTGGGTTGGCAAGTGTAGGACTCAGGGAGGAGGTGGTCCCAGTTGGTTTTGGGGAACAGACAGAGGTGACTCTAGTTTCCCTGGGGGATAAGAAGATGTTGCCAAAAGCCCATATGCCTACCGATACTTCTGAATACAGGCAGAGGGTAACCATCAATGGGCATTGGGTGGAGGCTCTGAGGGACACAGGAGCCAGCATGACTGCTGTAAGATATCAGTTGGTGTACTTAGAGCAGGTCCTCCCTAATACACATTCCACCAAGTCATAGTTGACGACAATCGTGAAAGCCATTTACCGGTGGCTCTGGTTCTAGGGGGGGAGTTCTCTAAAAGTAGATGTGAGTCCAGCCAAGCCTGTAGATTGTCTGTTGGGCAATGACCTGGAGCACACTATCTGAAGGGAGGTAGAGCTTAGATCACATTTGGAGATGTTGGGATTGCCTGAATGGGTCTGAATTAATACAAGTTCCATAGCTACCCGGGAAGGGAGTCAGGGGCACTTAGAGCTGGGAACAATGGCCCAGGAAGCTGCCAAGAAGCATGGGAGCAAGGAGCATGGGAAATATGCCAATGAAGTTCTCACAGTCCAAGGTTGATGGGGCATGTGAGGAGGACACCCCTGAGCCAACCTGGGAGGACACTGCCACCATGGGTGATCTGTCTGAGCTTGCTGGCTGGTAACTGGAAGGTGGGCCCACCAGGGAGAAATTCTGCAAAGTGCAGAAAAATAACTCCACTCTAGAGGGCTTAAGGCTGCAAGCTGAGGCCCAGACAGCTGGTGACACCTCTGGGGATCACCTGATTTATTGGGAGAATTACCTCGTATACAGTGAGCCTAAGGTTCCTAGACCTGGGGTAGCCCACATGCTGCTGACACCACAGTGTTGCAGGACCTTCCTACTGGGGTTGGCTCATGACATTCCCCTGGCAGGACATCTGGGGCAAAAAAAGACCTTTGCCAGGCTTGTTGCCCACTTTTATTGGAACCAGATGAAGATGGCCCAGATGCATTCTGTAGGTCCTGTCCCACCTGTCAGGCTAGTAGAAAGCCAGGAAAAAAGCTCAAGGCTTCCCTGACCCCACTACCTGTCATTGGCACTCCCTTTGAGAGGGTAGGCATCAACATTGTTGGAACCTTGGACCCCATGACAGCTTCAGGCAAGTTCATACTGGTCTTGGTGGACCAGGGCCCTGATGGGGATTTTTCCCCATATGGGGTTCCCTGAAGAGCTAGTATCTGACAGAGGCACTGACATCATGTCAGTGTACATGAAGTCCATGTGGGATTAGTATAGGGTAACCTATAAGTTCTCCAAACCCTATCACTCCCGAACTCTTATGGAGAGATTCAACAAGACCCTCCAGGGCATAATATTGGGCCTCCCTGAGCCTATGAGGCTTAAGTGGAACACATTCCTGCTGTGCATTCTCTTTGCCTACAGGGAGCTGCCACAGAAGGGGTTTAAGTTTAGCCTCTTCAAACTCCTCTATGGTCATCCTGTTAGGTGACCTCTTAGCCATGTCAGAGAGGCAAGGCTAAGTTCCCAAGCCTTGTCTGAGTGCCCATCCCCTCACATTCTTTCCTCCATGGTCAGCTTGCTGCCCCTACCCCCTTCCGCCTGCACTAAGTTCTCCATGTGCATACCCCGCCCCCTCTCACCTCCTCTCCTTGGTCAATTGAGCTGCACCTGCACCTGATGGCATGCCCTCCATTGTCAGCTTGCTGCCCTGCCCCTCTACACCACGAATGGCCTCTGTTCTCATTGTGTATACCCCTGCCCCTTCCTCCTACCCTTCATGGTCCATTGCGCTGACCATCCCAATGCCTGCCTGCTCGGCATGGTCAGATTGCTGCCCCTGCCCACCTTTTCCCTGTCCTCCATTCAATATCTGCATGCTTTTGCACTATTCTGCCTGCCCCCTGTGGACAGCTTGGAACCCATGTCCATACCAGCCTGCTCTTTTTGGACAGCTTGCTTCCCCTACTCCAGCTCCCTCCTCCCTCACCTCCATTCTCTGTGTGCCTTTTCTCCCTCCTTTCTGCATTTCATGGTGTATTGTGATGCCCCTGCCCATAGTGGACTTTCCTCAGTGGTCAGCCTGCTGCCCAGCCCCCTCCTCCCTGCCCTTCCTTACACAAGTCCATGATCCTGCCCCTCAGTACTGACCTGGGTGGTCTGTTGAGCTGCTTCTGTCCTCTCACTTGCCCTCTGTGGTAAGCTTGCTGCCTCTGCCCCCTACACTGTCCCCTTCACTGTGTAAATCCATGCACCTGCCTCTTCTCTGTGTAGTGGTTTGTGCATCCAATTCCCCTTCCACTTGCTCTCTATAGTTAGCTTCCTGCCTCACCCTCTCCTCCTGTCCTTAGTAGTCAGTTGTGCTGTCGCTTCCCAACCCTCTTGCCTTGCATGGTTAGTTTGCTGCCCCTGTCCCCTCTTGCCGTCTGTTGTTCAAGTTCATGCCCCTCCCCTATCCCCCTGCTTTCCATGATCTACAGTGCTGCCACTCCCCCTCCTACCTTCCCTGGATGGCCTGTTGTGCTTCCACTGCTTCTCTCATCTGTCCTGCATAGTCACTTTGTTGCCCCTGCCTCCCTGTTCTCCAAGTCCATGCCCCTTTTCCCTCCCCTGTTCCAATAGTCTGTTGGTGTACCAATGCCAACTTCCTTGTGTATTTCGTGGCCCATTGTGCTGCCACAGCCTCTCCCACCTTGCTTGTTGGGTCAGCTTGTGACCCAGTCCCCTCTCTCCTGCCCACTTTTGTCTATATGCATGCCTCGACCACCTGCCTCCTGCCCTGCATGTTCCGATGTACTGCAGCTGCCCTCCTGTCTGCCTTATGTGGTCTGTTCATTCCCAAAATGCTCCCCTCCTGCTTTCCTAGGTCTGTTGTGCTGTGACTGCTACCCTGTCTACCCAACAAGCTGAGCTTGCTGCCTTTGCCCTTGCTCCCTCCCCCCTGGCTGCAGTGGCCCACTTCCTACTCACCATGATCAAATTGATAGATAGAGCACTAATATTCTGAATATATTAAAAAAGTGAAGCCATCTTTTTTTTTGTACCACAGATTTTATTGATTTTCAAAAGATATAGTATTTGAATATATTGGCAGTACCGTCATCATTTTGGTGAAAAACAAAGCAATCTAAATGGAATCAAAACAGTAAAACCTAAAACATTTCCTTTAGAAATTAACAAATGAGGGAGCTATGATTGCCATAGAAATTATGGTTAGTGCTCCCGAAAGGTAAAATGAGGACACATTTTCTGAGTTATCATCAGTGGTGGCTCGCAGAGGGAATGCTGTGGGGTGGTGATACGGGGCGGGGGCGGGGCAGGGTGGGGGGGGGTAGTGGAGTCAGACATACAACAGCAAGGAGTAAAGTAAGTAAATAAATAATTAAAACTATTTACCTTGCGCCCGGTGCATCTGTATGGCTATCATACAGCGATGATGATGGGCTTTCAAACTAGCTGCTATTTTATCCAATTGATCATTTAATTATTCGTCGCAAAAATTACCTTAAGCTTTTCGCATAGGTAATATCTGGACTTCATTTGGACAGCCATCTCAGGGGACTTTTTTATTATAAAGGTCGCTCATTTCTCCATTTACTGCAGAATCATCTGTAGTAAATGAATTTAGTTTTACAGCTTTGATTTTATCAAGATGGTTTGCTACACGTTTGTTATAAATTCAGGTATGAGTTTCCATAGGAAAAGCATTTTTTTTTTCATATTAACTTTGCTGCGCATCCATGAATCTGCACAAAAAAAGGTTAATCCAGGTTGGTTACTTTATGGACATTTCCCACAGACCTGACAAGTGGGGGGCTCAAAAAATGAGGGTGTTCCAAAAGTGCTATTTCCCATCTTAATGGGAAAGTTTGTTCATAGATACAGAATAAAAAGATGAATGGAATTAAACCACATTTGGCATGAAGTTAGAATTTTACTAAGAAAGAGTGCTTTGTATTGTTTGGTTTAAATCCATTCAGATGTTTTCAAACATTTAGCATTTAAAATGGTGCTTTGGCTGGTCAAAAAGGGGTTATCACTGATAAAAAGGTAGAATTATCTGGACAAATATTTTGAGGTGGACACACGGTCTGGCACGGTGGATCATCCTTGAATCCAAACATTTTGCCTGCACCCTGTGTCCTATAAAAAAGAAAGGGAAAATAATGGGGAGGATAAGCACAACTTGACCTCCTGGTCCATGGGGGGGTCGAGCAAAGCTAAAAAGACAGTGAGGCCACCAATGTGGTTCCGTGGAACTACCACGGTCCTTCCAGAGCAAGTTTTCCAGCCATGATGCTGTGGTTCTATGCAAGCATCTTTACTATGGTGATGGATCCATTGCACCAGTTATTGTACTATGGACCAGCACCAGTGAGGGAAGCTTGCTTTGTATCACAGCACCATTGTGTGGAAGCTTGCTAACAGAGGATCCCTCCCCCAAAAAAAAAAGATTGCTAGGTCCGGATTCAGCCATGCATAGTGAGCCCTTGTGGAGTGTTGGCCATTTACAGAGCGTTGGCCTCAATGCCAAGTGGTTTGTAAATGTCATCAGAACTCCAAGATGCCAATATAGGACTATATTTTACACAGTACCCATTATGTATTTTTCATATTACATATTGATTTAGGACAATTAGCTTGAAAAGTCTGCTTTATTCAAAGTGCAGCTAACAATGGACACTGACAAGAATTAGGATCTTTAGGCTATGTTTGCCCCTTTTCTTAAATGCATGGCTAATAAAACAATGGGCAATGGTGACAGTCTGTGAAATTAGGGTGTTCTTTGGCTGCAGTGTTTTCCCTCTAATTATGGATTGACCACATTTGGCACATAACTTGCAATATTTGCTGATTTTCTCAAAAATATTGTTTTCATCCCAATTGCCTAAAAATAATACTGACACAGAGGGGCCCATTATGATGTTGGTCGAAGTTGTCTCCGACCGACATCACTGCAGTTTCGGAACCCACTGACCTCGGGTCAGCAGTCCGAAACGGCAATTACGATGCGACCACACATGGTGCGGCCAAAAACTCCCATTTCCCAATGGGAGCTTGTGGTGCGGGCTGAAACCGCAGGCAGCACAAGCTCCCATAGAGAAATGGGAGTTTGTGTAAATCTCTTCACCGTGTGGCAGGCTTGATGCCTGCCACACTGTGAAGAGATTTTCAGGGGGGGCACCATAGGTGCCCCCTCAGCCCGCAACCAGAGGCTGTGGAAGAAGGGGGGCCCTGCTAGGGGCCCCCAAAGTCTCTTTCCGACAGGCTTTCCATGTCAGAAAGCCCAACATGGAAAGCCTGTTGGAAACCGACATCATAATCCTGATGGTGGAAACGGTGTCCATACGGGATTATGTGGCGATCCCGACTGGCTGACGGGCTCCTTGAGCCCGTTGGAAGCCAGTCGGATTGACTGGCTGGTTTCAAATCCGACCGCTGTCATTGTAGTACGGCGGTCAGATTTGAAACCTTGGATATCAGTCGGAAAGCCTCCGACCTGTGGTCGAAGGCTTTCCGACCGACATCCAAATTAGGCCTGGATTGTCCTGCAAAACAGTACATGTGTGTATGTGTGTGTGTGTGTGAAAGCTATGTAGAACAATTATGCCAATGTAAAAAATCTTTTGGAAAAGTTATTTTTGCAAAAGATGATTTGGAATACGATTTTATCCCCTTGAACCAGGTTTTGTCCCTGTTTAAACAGGTAAAGTACCAGCTCTTCAAATATTTAAAGCTTGAATGGTCCCAAAACTGTGGTAGGGACATATTTTAAATTAACACTGCGTGCTGTCTATTATCAGTGCATTCTGTTATAGAAATAACAATACTCTTCTTGTAAACCAAACGTCCAAAACTATTCCCTCCTATTTTCCAGGAATGCACTTTCCTACTTTAAGAAGGAAGCGGCATTCTGAAAATGTCCACCTCTCTCGATATTTAAATCAAATCATTTCTGCGCAAATCGTTTTCTTAAATGCAGCCGAGAGTTCAAAAAACGTTTTTACCGGCATAGAACAAGTGTAGCCTGAAGCCAAAGAAATGGAATGCGGCTCTGATGCTTTTCATCTTGTATTTTAAAGAATATTAGTCAGAACGTATTGGAGAGCTCTTGGGAGCACCGCTGCCTTTTTGAATTATGCATAGAAGTGTGTGGGAGGTTCAGTTCTGAGTTTCAATTACATTAAGATTTAATGTATGCAGCGCCAGTTTTCTTTTTCATATCATGAAGTTAATGTTGAGACATTTTACAATATTAAATTAACTGAGCATTTTATTGTAAAGTAACTTTTTACCTATTTTTACTGGCATTTTCTCAGTCACGTAATACCTGAATGTTTCATTTTAGTGGGGACGCGGGGATCTTACTCATCGTATGATTCCTTTACTTTTATTGTATTTATAATAGATGGAAGCCTGCAATCCCATCATAAAAACCTATCTCTAATTTCCTTACTATGGTCGAGCTGTGACATCTTTATCCACATGTAATAGGAAAATGATGTAGCTGCTCAACTGTTATAACTTGTTATGACTGAATTGTGACATCATAATGTCTTCTGCCAGCAGCCAAAAAGCAGGTAATGGAGCATCATTGCAGCTGCATTTTAAACAATAAAAAGTAGAACTGTCTTTTTTTCTTATGATTTATTTTTCTAAAGACAACACAGTTAGTCAAAACGGAGAACATTCGTATTTTTTTGCACAATCTTTCTAACTTGCTTCTCATTCTGCACTATAACCCATGGGCCATTTTAAACGTATTCTTAAACTTATTCCCAAAGTTCCTGATTCACAAAGGACCTCAGCATTCGTGGTGGATGCAACACAGTCGTGGCGGTACCCCGGCATTGCAGTGTCTCAATGCGTAGGTCCAGCCACGAGTGCGGGTCCCTCGCCACGAATGCAGGGCCTTCGCCACGAGTGTGGAGTCCCTTGGTGGATCGGGCCCACAGATATTTGCAACAAATTACTAATAGATGTTGGCATGCTTAATTTGGAACTACAAAATATCTTATTCTTCATATCTGCAATCATAATATCTCTTTATTATGAAGAAGAAGGACTCCGAGGATTTAAGCATTTTGTGAGAAGGGTGAAAGGGTGAACACGTTCTATAAGGAATAAAATACTCTCTGCTGTACATTTAAGGTACATTGCAAATCACTTTAGAGTTTCAATAGATCTTCTTGGAGACATGTCCTATTACTTACCGGTAATCTTCATTACTCCTGGTCCCGTTGTCCTCGTCCCCTTCATAACAAATGAGATAGTCCTATCTCGCATACAGAAAAAAAAGAACGAAGGAATGCTGGACCTACCCCTCCCCCTCCCTCTGGGAGTACATAAGCGTACAGGTCCCAGCATTCCTCCTGACAATACCAAGCCCAGATGAAGGCCGGCAAGGCAGGGAGGGAGGGAGGGAAGCCATGAAGGGGATGAGGACAACGGGACCAGGAGTAATGAAGATTACCGGTAAGTAATAGGACATTACCCCCAGGTCCCTCTAGTCCTCGTCCCCTTCATAACAAATGAGAAAACCCAAGCAGACTCCGGCATTCATCAACAAAAAACCACCAGAACCAACAGAAATGCAAAAGGCCAGGGATTTATTGAACAGCAAACACAAGAAATTCAGGAGCACCCAGCATGCAGTACACCCAAACCAAAATTAACATCATCCCCCAACAAATTCTGAAGACGATAATGCCGAATAAAGGTATTAGAGGACGCCCAAGTGGCCGCCCGACAGATCTCAGACAGGGGAACACCACCAACCTCAGCCCAGGAAGCAGCCATCCCACGGGTAGACCTCCCTGAACCCCCGCAGGAGGAGGAGACCAAGAAAGAGAGTAAGCCAAAGCAATGACCTGCTTCAGCCAACGACCAATGGAGGCAGAAGAAGCCTTCCCCCACGAGAAGAAACCCCAAAGGAAACAAAAGGGAGTCAGACTTCCGAAACTCCGCAGTGCGCTCCAAGTAGAAACGCAACGCCCTGCACACATCCAACAAAGACCAAGGAGGATCCCCCGGAGAGTCCAGATCAGACCCCAAGGCCGGTAACACCAACTCCTGAGAACGATGAAACTGGGAGGAAACCTTCGGAACAAAAGCAGAATCCAAACGGAGAACCACCCCATCCGTGGAAAAGGACAAAAAAGGCTCCCGGGCCATCAAGGCCCCCAATTCCCCAGGCGACGGGCAGAAGTAATAGCCACAAGAAAGACCACCTTAAGAGTCACAAACTTAACGTCCACCTCCGACAAAGGCTCAAACGGAGGAGCCACCAAAGCCCGAAGAACCAAAGGCAGATCCCACAAAGGAAAGGAAGGACGCACCACCGGCCGAGACAGAGAAAAACTCCGAAGAAGACGAGAAACCAGATCTTCGACATCAGACAAATTCCCCCAAGGGGAACGGATAGCCCGAACAGCAGCCCACTGAGCCCGTAAAGTGGAAACAGCCAAACCCTTCTCAAAACCTTCCCAAAGGAATTGCAGCACCACCTGCAAAGAACACACCAAAGGGGACAAATCCAGAGCCAAACACCAACGGCGAAAATTACCCCAATGACGGTCATAAGATTTGAGGGTAGATGGACGACGGGACCCCTGAAGAGCCACAGCTAAATGTTCAGGGAAACCCCTCCGACGCCAACCCTGCCTCTCAACTTCCACACCGACAGACGCAACCTCAGAAGAGACAGCTACGGAGCAGACCGCAGGGGGGAAGGAGACAGAGGAAGAAACCAGGGACCCTGTACAGCCAACAACCGCAGAGTCGGAAACCAAGACCTCCGAGGCCAAAATGGAACCACCACCACCACCACTCGATCCTCCCGACACAGGCGGGCCAAAAACCAGGGAATCAACGCCAGAGGAGGGAAAGCATAGAGGAGCCTGGACGGCCAGGGAATGGTCAGGGCATCCACTCCCCAGCAACCCACCTGAGGACCCCGGGAGCAAAACCGGGGCAGCTGGGCATTGAGCCGGGAAGCAAAGAGGGCGAGAAAAGGAAGACCAAACCTCCCGCACACAAGCCGAAAAGCCACTGGAGTCAGAGACAACTCCAGAGAGGCGGGGAAACAACGGCTGAGGGCATCCGCCACCCCGTTGTCCACGCCCCGAATATGGACCGCCGACAGAGACAACAGATGCCCCTCCGCCCAACAGAACAGGGGGATCACCACCGAATTCAGGGAGGAGGAGCGAACACCCCCCTGATGATTCAGGTAAGCAACAGTCACCGTGTTGTCCGATCTCACCACAACATGGCGACCTAGCAACCGAAACCGAAACCCCATCACAGCCTGGAACACCGCCGACAGTTCCCTCCAATTGGACGAACAACGACTCTCCCGAAGGGACCAACGACCCTGAAGGGACAGGGAACCCAAGGTCGCACCCCACCCGAAAGAACTGGCATCCGTAGTCAGGACGACCGGAGAAGACGGTTGCAGAGGCAGACCCAGCGACAGATGGGCCGACACCGTCCACCAAAGAAGGGCAGGGAGGACCGAAGGGGACACAGGAAGAAGATAATCCAGCTCGCGAGATACAGGATTCCAGCGAGATAGAAGGTACAACCAGAGAGGACGGAGGTGAAAACGAGCCCAGGCCACAGTAAACACCGTCGCCGCCATGAGGCCCAGAAGACGCAACCAGAGGCGAACCGGAAAGGAACCCCCCGCAGGAACCGCCGAGCCAGAGACACCAACGTCAAGACCCGAGGCACGGGCAGAAACACCCTGCCGAGATCGGTCCGAAACCGGGCTCCGATGAAAGTCAAGTCCTGGGAGGGCGACAGCTGACACTTGGGCAGATTGAGAAGAAACCCATGAACCCTCAACACAGAACACACCACCCCCTGAGCCTCCAACAACAGGGACCGAGATGGAGCATGGATCAACCAGTCGTCGAGGTAAGGGTACACTAGGATCCCCCGAAGATGCAACACAGCCACCACCGGAGCCACCACCTTCGTAAAAACACGTGGAGCAGACCTCAGGCCGAACGGCAGGACCAGAAACTGAAAGTGACGCCCCTGAACACAGAACCGCAGGAAGCGACGGGACCGGGGATGAATAGGGACATGGTAGTACGCGTCCTGAAGATCGAGGGTGCACATGAAATGTCCCGGAAGCACCAACGGAATCACCCGCTGAAGAGTCTCCATGCGAAAAGGCAGACAAACCACCCATTTGTTCAGGGCCATTAAATCCAGGACCAGGCGGAACCCCCCTGTCACCTTGGGAACCAGGAAAATCCGAGAGTAAAACCCCAGCCCGACTTCCAGAGGAGGAACCTCCTGAATCGCACCCTTCCGAAGAAGAGCATCGATCCCTAGAGACAGCTCGGACCTCCTGGACAGACAGGACGGCCAAGGAGTCGGACGAACCCCGAGTCTGGAGGAGGACATGAGAACTCTATGACATGATCCATGCGAATGATGTCCAACACCCAAGCGTCGGAACAGGACTGCACCCAGGCAGGCAGGAAGAAGCGCAGCCGACCTCCTACCAAGGATCCGGGATCCCCAGTCATATAGTCAGGAACGCGGCTTGGGAGGGGGGGACTTAGCCTTCCTATCCCAGCCACGGCCGGAAGAAAACCTACCCCGTCCCCCAGAAAACTGCCTACGAGAGGAAGGACGGAAAAAGGATTTAGGTCTAGAGGAAACAGAAACAGCTGAGGCTTGCTTAAAAGAAGAAGAATGTTTCTTTTCCTTAAACAATTTATGTAACTTATCCTCCAACTCCTCCCCAAACATCATCCTCCCATTGAAAGGCAGACGTAAAGCGCAAGCCTTCTGGGCAGAGTCAGTCTTCCAGTCCCGCAACACAAGATTGCGACGAGCAGCCACACACGCCCCACTGGAAAGGGCAGAGGCCCGCACCACATCAAAGGACACATCCGACAGGAACTCCACTTGTCTCTCAATCTGCTCCAGAAGACCGGAACAGTCGGTAGCATCATCCATAGACTGGTACAGGGTCTTGAGATCCGAAAGCAAGGACTGCGAAACATAGGTCCCATAAACGCCAGCCCTCAAAGCCAAATGAGAACCAGAATAAACCTTTTTAAGGGAGGAATCAACCTTCTTATCAACTGGATCCTTCAGAACCGCATCCTCCGCCAAGGAAGTGCGACCCACTAGACTGGCCACAAAGGAATCAATAGGAATTGAGTCCGGCAAATCCGCAGCCATATCCTGTAAAGGATAAAGCTTAGCCATGAAACGAGGGAGCAAGATCCGATCAGGATCCACCCACTCCCGCTGCAGGACATCCTTAATAAAAGGATGAACAGGCACATCAACAGTAGTAGAGCTTTGAAACTGGCGCAACAAGGGACCACCAGACGTACTGGGAGCCTCACCATCCGGAAACCCCATGTTAGATTTGACATGTTTCAGCAACCCAGCCAACACGTCTTTGTCAATGTACTTGCCCTTGTGCTCAGAATCCCCCAACCACTCAGCCTCGCCACCAGAGGAGCCAGAGGACACCGGACCAGTGCCCTTAGAATGAGCACCATCACCTCCCATCTCGCAAAGAGTCTCCTTGATGAGACGCTTAATCCTGGCATCACCGCACTCCCTGCGACGCCGAGACCTGGCAGGAGAAGGGGAGGAGGAAGAATCAGAGGAGGAGGAGCGCTCCCTATGTCGGCTCTTACGAGCATGTTTCCCCATGACGACTGTGATCCAGCAAGGCAGCCAACAAGGAAACCAAGAGTCCAGGAACAGGTGAAGAGCAGGAGAAAGTATGCCCCCAAAACCGCAGAAGCAAGAAATCGGCAGGAAAATAACACAGCCAAAACCGCTATGCGGTACTCACCCGAGCGGGCTCCTAAGAGCACTTCAAACGAAGGAGCCCGCCTCGAAATGCCTGACTTCCGCCGCACCGATGAACCCGGAAGACAGGCAACACGACCCGGAAGGCGGAACCACAGCAACACTCCTTCCGTCGGCCGTACACGCCGCGCTCCCCCCAGCAAAGCCCGGCAAGCCAGGAGGGGCGGCCAGAAGACCCCAGCAACACCAGGAGGCCAAACGGGGTCCGTACCACACCCCCCAAGCCCGGCAGGGAGGGTGAGGAAACAAGAAAAAGACACGAGGACACTCGCCCGGCAGCATCCCCGTGAGTAAACCAGCACAGACAGGAGCAAGAGGCTCCTGCAACGTTCTCTCTCCGATAGGCAGAGACAGAAAAAAAGAACAGGAGGAATGCTGGGACCTGTACGCTTATGTACTCCCAGAGGGTGGGGGAGGGGTAGGTCCAGCATTCCTTCGTTCTTTTTTTCTGTATGCGAGATAGGACTATCTCATTTGTTATGAAGGGGACGAGGACTAGAGGGACCTGGGGGTAATACAATATACTTATATCACACATTCTGTTTGTCTGTCCTGCTTATGCAGCTCCCCATAAGGTCTGGCTAGTGCAGACTTGCAAGAATCTGGGTACCAGACAAAGTAGTGTTGCCTTGAGAATTTTGATGACGGACCCCTCAACATGTTATGCAATCCCCATAGCCAAATTTTTAAGGTGATTGTGGTGCATAAGATTAAAATCAGTGGCCAACGAGAGTAATTAAATATGTAAAGTCAAATGCCATCAACATCGACACCACATCAGTCTGTCTGGGTTGTCAGAAGATTGCTCTTTCTGAGCATAGGTTCTGTATACCCATTACAATTTGTACAACAACTAATTCTTGCTGGCTACTACTGCACGAATGATAAGTTGCACCTTTTCTATAGTCTCTGAACATGTTGAAATTCCATATATCAGGGCGTTGCTTCGACTCTCGAACGGGGCGCTATCTATATGCTACTGCTCCTGCCCAGCCTGGGTGCCGTCCAGCCATTTGAAATGTTTACATCCCCTATTTTTGCTGGTGTTTTTAATCTATACGTTTTGATCTTAATCCGCTGTATTCTATTATAAATGCTATATATATCTGTAAGACTCATTGGCTGCTTCCCTCTGAGCTGTGGCGCCTAATCTATTCTATGTTTTTATTATGTATATTCGCTGTTTCCAAGTGTTTTAATATTATGATTCGATTTTTAAGCTGTTTTTTTGATGAATTGATATCTTTTAAAATGAATGTTCCTCTCTGATGGAAAAATCTTTTATTGGTAATTTGTACTTTATGCTGTAAATGCTTTTTATGACACATTTTTCGAAACAAAGCTTTTTGATGATGATGATGATTATATATATAAATATAAGTATGACAGGAGGTACTTTATCCCATCTATAAAATATGTGGTATAAAGTGTGTACAATTGGATAGATGGAATTTAGTGTACAAAACACTGCACAATAGATGAGATCAGCGGACATATTTATCAAGGATTTGCGTCATGTTTGCACCACGCACCATGGTGCATGCACAACGCAATCCCTAAAATGCGATTTATCAAGCAACGCAAGGCCACTTTGCGTGGCCCTGAGTGGCTTGATGTATCAGGAGTAACACAACACAGACAAATCGCTATGTTGTGTTACTCTGCCCCAGGGAGACATACCATGGGTGTTGCGTGGGGTCCCATGCAACTCCCATGGATTTTGATGCATTCCCAGATTTACCATTACTGGTAGACCTGGAAATGTGCCAAAAATGCTACTCCTTCTTTATTTCTTCTAATAACTTCCTCTTTCTATATGTGCTGCAGAAAAAGAGAAATATGCCTTAGGGGATAATTTTTGTGCAGGAAGGTGCCCCTTCCTGCACAAACATAATCCTGCATGCAACGCTGACACCATGGTGCAAAGGTGCCTATGTTGGTGCTAGGCAGCCCATTGTGCATCTGCAGTGGGGAAAAGGAAGGAATGCGCCTTATCGTGTTAAATACGGCACATTCCTGCCCTTTCCTTGTAATGCAGTGCAGCAAAGTGACTTGCTAAGCTGATCTGTGTTACGTTTTGAAAAATAGGCCCCCTAGTGTACAGAACTCTGTACATCATTAATCAACAGAGTGCAAATTATAATGGAATTGAATAACATCAAACAGACATTTATAAATATGGTTTGGAAGATAGAATATGCTATTTAAGGAGGATAAAACAAAAAGATATGCATAATAGACAGAAAGGAGAAGTGTATTTCAGTGTCTGGGAGCAGACCGAGAGAAAGAGCAGATAAAAAATTGAGTTTAAAGGTCATCAGCAGTGAAAAGCTGAATTTGAACAGAGAACACAGGTTATGAGAGGAGTGTATATGTTATGAGGAAGAGCCGGGAGAGCCAACAAGTTAACAGGGAGAGCCCAACCAGAGCTTGGTTCTACGAACCCGTAAACGATTTGAACCCGGAAAATATTTGGCATGTAAATCATGCAACAAACATCATCTACAAATATGGTAATGTCTCTTCAAAATTCAAAAGGTGTAATTCTTTAACAAGTGGAGGCATTTCACCTTAATACATCAGATAAAATCACTGTATTCAGAGGCATTTAAGGGGCATTTAAGGGGCATTTATGACACTTTTTAAACATGAACTTGGAAGCATTCCTGCTCCCTGACCTAACAACATTACCATTAGTATGTAAGAGGCAAGTCAGTGGATCTTACATGTAGCCTACAGTCTTATGATAAATGGACTTTTGTCTATTAAATAGAGACAAGCGGTTTTTGTACAGCATTTCACATATTCGAAGATGCTCTCATAGGTGATAATGATGAAACAGGAGGCTTGATGAAATAAAACATTTGCCTAGGATCATACATTTTGTTCAAGTGGGGAAGATGGATCTGATCATACATTTTCTGGTTTCTATTTTCACATTGTAAAATTCAGCGACTAGAAGGAATCTCTTTCTCTTTCCTGTTTTAAATCTAAGGGTAATGCGTTGTCCTTAATTTTTGACTTGTGATAGTAGAGCATGGATGGCAGGCAATAGCCACATGAAAGCTTGACTTGTGTTGGGTTTCCAGGGTCCAAAAGGATCTCAAATTGAGACAGAGCTAGGCATTGGGCTCAAGCCTTGCTCGAGCTTTCAGTAACTTGTCCACCTTTAGTGTGAGGCGAGAAAATGTAAGGTGAGGCATGACTGTAAATACAGGTGAAGTTAATGAAAACAAACTGTGAGCTGGGAATTAGAAGAATCAGCAAACAAAATTACTGGGGGAGAGAGAATGAGAGTCCAGGGAAGACAAATAGAAGAACCGAGTGTAGATTGGATATGGCAAGATGATTGACTGAGAGACAAAGAATGGGAAAGAGGTCCAACCTTTGAAATTCTGCCATGGCTTTAAGATTACCTGGACTACTGTGAGGAAATTAGATCTAACATGCTCTAGACTTGCACGGTCTACTGTGAATTGAGTACTATAAGATCTACCATGGCATTGACATTGCAAGGAATAGCATGGGTAGGTCATTATAAGGTCTAGTATAACAAGAGATCCAAGATCCACTACAATTGACAAATTGAAAGGATGTAGCCTTAAGGCTAGAGCTATCGACCTCGAAGCTGGGGAATCGGGTTCGAGTCTCGGCAACGATGCTCAACATCCTGTGATTCTGGGCAAATCATTTAATCTTCCCGTGCCTAACAAAAATGAATGTGCCCATCTGTAATGAAACTGGTGCTCATGTAAAGCGATCTGATACCTGATACCTTTGGGTCTAGTTCGCGCTATTTAAAACTCTAATAAAAAAAAGTGCCCTCCATAGCTCTGACATTAAACATTCTATGGTTACTATAGTGATATGTGGTCTACTACAGCTATAGCATTGCAAAGTCTACCATGACTATATTATTACATGGTCTATGGCAGCAATAGGCTTTTCATTATATTGTCTGTCATGACTATGACACTTCAAGGCAACAAGGTCTGCAGCTGCAGTAGCATTATGAGGACTAGATTAGAGTGATAACCTTTTGGATAATCAAGGACAGGGATTGATAGAGAGATAGACAGACAGATAGATAGATAGATAGATAGATAGATAGATAGATAGATAGATAATTTTTTATCATACTGTTACGCAGGCACTCAGGAAAATGTATTTAATTGTAATATGCATTTCAATATAATACAACTCTTTGGTGATTTAACCTGAACAGTAGACAATTACGGAGTCATTTAGAGAGACATGGTGATAACAGTTTCAAGCAGCCAGAGTACAAATAATATTTACCTCTGGCAGCGTGTGCTTTTGTATGTGAAAATTACCTGGGAGCTAAAATAGAGGAAATAGCACGCACCTGTTGTGCTCATGATGTCAGTCTTACCACATTGCCTTACACAGGTAACTACCACAAGGTCAGGCGCCATGGGGAATGCCTTTGCAAACAGAGCAGTGAGCACAATTTACACTCATTTCCTGGCAAGGCAAGTGCTAAAACAGGTGTAAATTTACTGACGTTTGCAAAGATTTTAGTAGTGTATTTTAAACCCAGTTTTAAATGAGGCTATTAGAAGCAGAATGAAGGAATATAAAGCAAGCACAAATTGATGTAGTATTAGAGTAAAGAAAAGAGTATGGCACACTTCGGCTCAGCTCTTACATTTGTCTTTATGAAACAAGAAGGTCTTGGGTCAAGTTGCAAAAGCAAATTCGGCTGTATATGTAAGGTTACGACTGAATTTACCTCAGTTACGCCTATTCACAATTCCTGGCAGATGTAAGCACATTTATGTATGCAGAGATCTCTGCTATGAGATGAGAGATCTTTCTACCCCTACCTTCCACTCAAGGGGTGGTACTGAGAGCGTTCCAAGCTTTGGAGAGTCTTTGAAGTTTGTGAGCCCCAACAAACAAGAATATTTGTGGCCATTCACAATCTCCTCACATTACCCCTTCTAACCTGGAAAGTGTCAGAGATGTACTCCAGCCAAGAGCTGACATGAATCCCCTTCCAAGGTTGCACAGGAAATGGTTCACCTCCAAATTTGGTTATGTTGCGGGGGAAGGGGTTTCATCACTGAGAAAATATTTTCTCTTCAGAGAATGTTTAAAAATTAATGTGCACTGGGAATTCCAGTCTTCTGTGGGGAGTTCTCCATCACGAGAAACGATGTACAGAGTCTCAAATCCCAATTGAAAATCATGTGGTTTCCCATGGAATCAGCAGGGAAACCTGTGCATTGTGCACCTTTCCACGCGGATTCCAATCATAATGAATAAATTCCAGAAAAGTAATAAAACTAAATCTGGATTTAAAAATATGAGTGTCGCGTTGCTACTTTCTGTTTGAACAGGCCCGATATGTCTAAGGGGCAGATGTATGACCGTTTTTTGCAGTCGCAAGCGGGAATTTAAAGAAAACTGGCTGCATTTAAAAAAAAAGAAAACTGCTTTATTAAAAAAGCAGTCACAGACATGGTGGTCTGCTGACCCCAGCAGGCCACCATCCCTGTGAGTGTTAGCCATTCCCAATGGGGTTGCAAACTGCGACTGCCTCATGAATATTAATGAGGCATGCAATTTGCGACCCCATTAGGAATTGCAAACAGTGTGAGACACTGTTGTACATTCACTTTTGCGAGTCGCAATTCGACGCAATTTGCAACCCGCAAATGTGAATGTTCGTGCATCTGGCCCTAAGTTAACTAAAATTCACACATGGTGATATGTGATTTACAAATGAGAACTATGAAACTGAAGAATCAAAACACAACATTAGTTTAGGAAACCAAAAAGCAGTATTTGAAACATGTATAGACAGCTATGAATATTAGTATGTGCTTATATTGATCATTTTGACACAGATACATTTTTAATTTGTTCTTAAGTGATGTCTGTTTTTGGGAATAGATACAGATAGCTTTACCAGCCTGCCACAACACTTGTAAATAATATTTAGAAGGACAATGAGCCAGCCTCCTTCAGTCACTGCTTAGTTTTAAGCATTATTCACTTTTTGGATCAGCACACATGATAGCTGTAAGAAAGTTGGTTATTATTTGGGATGGGCAGTCGCCCATCTGAATAATAATGATACTAACTTGTCATGGTGAACCCCAAAGTCAATAAACTAGCCTGAACTCAACCACCCAGTAGTTATGGCAAAGAGGAGGCAGGCTTAACTTATGGGGAAATGTGTAAAGTATTTATGCAGTTTCAAAACAGTGACAAAATCAAAACACCAAACAATACAAATTCCAAACTGAACAATAATGTAATAGGCAAAATAACAAAAATCCAATAAGGGTAACCAGAGAAAAGAATTTTTAAAACGTTAAGTAAAAAAATGCCTAGAATTGACAAACAATGAGGATAGTCTATTTAAGGGGTACAACAGTTCCTATGTGCTGTTTCAGGTTGACTGCGATGGATCCTGGGTCGGATATACCCAGGAGATTGGTCCAGGTGAAAGTCTGGAATTTAAAAAGTTAGAACACGTTTCTAAGTCTGACTTCAGAAATGGACTTTGTCACTTTTTTGAAGAACAATGTTGACATTTCTTATAAGTTCCAATGCAAAATAAGACTATGTTACCTTTTGAGGAGAAAAGTCCTACCCTAGCGGGACACCACTGAAACTTTAGTTGCCACTGTGGAATAAAAGCCTGGATAACTGAAACAGGTTGGTATCTCTGGTGCTCTGGAGCTTTTTGCTGAAAATTTTATGTCTCAACATAAAATGGGACTTAGGGCCTTATTACGTGTTCAGTGGTCCAATGGACCGCCAAACCCATGGGGGCAGTCTGTTAACCGCCAGAGTGGCGGTACGCCTGCTGCATTAGGACTGTGGCAGTTGTATTGCCACAGGACCTCTTCTGCTGCCAGGAATCCATGATCCATGACGGTTGTGCAGCGGTCTGAGGCCCCTAATATGCTGGCTTTCCCACTGGGGCACCGCCAAGCATATTAAGAGTTTCCTCACCACCACACTTTTAATGGCAGTGTGACCACCATGAAAAGTGTGGCGGTGAGAAAGAAAGAGGGGCCTACAGGACCCCCTTGTGCCTCTACGCCATGGGGTGCTTGCAGAGGGGCACATGTTGTGCCCCCCTGTCTGCATGCCCCCCATGTTCCTGCATTGAATGAAATGTAAAACATTGTGCATTTCGGTCAGTGCAGGAACATGCTGTGATGTTCCCATTGCGGTGTCTATTTTAAAGGCACCGCAGTAGGAACACCAAAGAGCTGCCCGCAAGTGACTTAAAAAGTTGTAATCTGGTGGGCGGTCTGTATTTGCTTTGGCAGTGGGGGAGTGGGGCAACAGCGTGGGGGCCAACTCCCACACCGTCAAAATCATAATAAGGCCCTTAGCAAATTTTTCTGGGGTGCAGGGATGTGCTAGCAGGACACAGCTGAAATACAACCTGACGCTGTGGGACTGCCGGTCATATACTTTTTCCGGTGGGTCTTGCTGAAGCTCTGGAGCTCTGAAGGAAGATTTTCAAAAGTTACCAAACTTTCTTCTGGTGCCCAAATAACCACAGGAGTAAACCTTTAAGGCACCTAGCTCAGAGGAAGGCACTTAGAGGTTCTCAGGTTGTCAGGTAGATGTCTACAGCAAAGTCTAGTCCAGGTCCAGATGCCACTGCCACTTCACAAAAAAGGTCTCTTGAAGGTTGTTGTGTCCCTGTAGCCACACAGGATGTCAGCCAATTTATTCTTCCATCCACTTCTTTGTCCTGGGTATAAGATGGAGCCATCCCAGTCGTTCTGGACTCCTCTTGTGCAAAGACAGCAAGTCCAGTCCTCTTCAGATCTTTAACAGGTCAAGAAAGTGTTCTTTAAAAAAAAAAAAAAAATTTAAGTTCTTTATTAATTTTATTAACCAAGAATATACAGCGTATAAAGACGTAAGAATGCATCATATTCCCACCCGCTCCCACCCCCAAGGATCATCCCCCCCCCCACCCTGGCTGGTCCTTTGAAAGGCCAGAAAGAAAAAAAGAGAAGAAAAAAGAATAAAGATATATATATTCATACCCTGGCATGAAGGGAAAAAAAAAAAAAAAAAAAAACGAAACAAAGAAAAGAAACAGAAAAGAAAAAATTAAGGAAAGAAGCGCTATCCAGAATTGAAACGTAGCTTTGCCCGTGTTACAGCACAGATTGGGCCATACACAATATACATATCACCCAATCCCCTCAGCTTCGCTGTCTTCTGACCATCTGATCTGAGGGGCCCAAATGTCCATCCCCTTGGCTCTAGCTCTCTGCCCCCTTCTCGCATATACTGCCGTCTCTAGCCTGAAAACCGCCAAAAATCTCCCCAGCCATTGCTGTCCCGTAGGAGGAACAGGATCAAGCCAATGTGTAGCCAAGCAGAGTCGAAATACTATCATTGCAATAAAGAGAAAGGTCTGTACCCGAGCTGGTAGTCGAGAACTGCTCACTCCCAATACTATCAACTGTGATGTCATTTCTATATGCTGTCCCAGATGAGATTCAAGAATGATTCCAACCTCCATTTTAATTAAATCCAGATTGGGGCAGGAGCAAACATATGTACGATGTCTGCTGCTGGAAAACTACACCGTGGACAAGTTGTTCCCGCACCTCCTCCCCATTTAGAAATCTTCTCCGGTGTTATATAAAGGTTAAACCAGGTCTTGAAACATTGCAATTGGAGGTTAGTAGCAATACAGGAAGTTTGGGCCATATTAAGTGAATCTTCAGCCTCTCCCGCTTCAATCTGTAGCCGCTCTTGCCAACGTTCACAGTGTTTATGTAAATCATCAATCATCGTCTCATTTAGTTTTTTATAGATCCCACCTAGTGTAACTGATCCTTTAAGCAGCATCTCGACCAACATCACCCGGGCAAAACCACTGCTCCCCCCAGATTTTCTCCCTAAGAAATCTCTTATCTGGAGATATTTAAAAAATTGACTATTGTTGACCCCAAAAGTTTCCTTGATCCTATCAAAGGAGATCACCACAGTATCGTCCATAATGTTCCCAACCATCCTAACACCTTTGCCATGCCATATTTTCATAAGGCCATCATTAAAAATACTAGGGAACGATTTATTACCATACAATGGGGTGTAAGCATGGATGAGGCCCAGACCAAGCCTTTTTCGAACTGCAACCCAGATTTTGAAAGCACACATTAACGTCTTGAACTTCACTCTTTTGTAATACTTAAAATCAGTATAATGCAGAAGACAACCCCTAGCCCCTGACCCCAACAGTAAATCAAAAATTGATGCGGGAGCCGCCTCCTGCCCTTGATCAAGTTCATCCCTAATTAGACTTCCTATTTTTAACAATATGGCCGCCCAGTGATATAGCTGAAGATTAGGGACGGCCCATCCTCCTCTGTCCCTAGGTAACGTCCAAAACTTTAGCGCTCTCCGGGGGCGGTGATTGGCCCAAAGAAATTTAGTAAACAACTGGTTCATAGCTTTAAACCAAGTATTATCAATGGCCAGCGGAATTGCCCTAAAGAAATATAAAATTTTGGGCAGAAACACCATCTTGATAACGTTACACCTCCCCACAAAGCTTAGCTTAAGATTGTCTATGCGATTTAAATCTGTTTTGAATTTTGGAAGCAGTGGATCCAAATTAGTTTCTACAATCTTAGACACATCTGCCATTATCTCGACCCCAAGATATGTTGTCTTTCGTACAACCCGCGGGTCATTAAACTGGAGTCCCTTGCCGACTACCACAAGAGTTTTGTTAGAATTGAGTCGATATCCCGAGATATGCCCGAAAGTCTCTGCCTCCTTTTCAATTTCGGCTAGTGCACCAAAAGGGTTGGGGGTCGTGATAGCTAAATCGTCAGCGTATGCCAGGATCTTGGAGCTCCCCCCATTACTATGTATAGCTAAAATCTGATCATTATCCATAATTTTTCGAACCAGAGGGTCAATATACAAAGCAAATAACAGGGGGGAGCAAGGGCAGCCCTGACGCGTCCCCCTTCTAATCGACACAGGATCGGACAGTTCCCCCATCATAGCAATTCTGGCCACCGGATTGTTATACATTATTGAGATAGCCTTAATGAAACCAGTACTAAACCCTCTGCTCTCAAGAGTTGCCCATAAAAACGGCCAGGAGACCCTATCAAAGGCTTTCTCCGCATCTAGCAGGATTAGCCCGATAGGGTCTCCCGTAATCTCTGCTGCATCAAAGAGAGCAATCACTCTCTGAATATGATCGATTGTGCTTCTGCCCGGAACAAACCCATGTTGGGTGGGAGAAACCAATTGTTTAATCACTGTGGCTAACCGATTTGCCAGAATCTTGGCATAAACTTTTACATCGCTATTAATTAGCGTTATAGGCCGATAAGACCCGAGCTCCTTGACCGACTTCCCTTTTTTGGGGAAAACCACAATGTTGGCCGATCCCCATGACTCAGGCGCCCTCTGACCAGACTAGGCTTTAAAAAAAACTTCAACCATAATGTCCAGTAAGCAGGGGGCCAATTTTTTATAGAATTCCCCTGGGATAAAATCCGTGCCCGCTGCCTTCCCGTTAGCCAAGGATCTGATGACATCTGCTACCTCTTCAGCCGTAATGGGTACCTCTAATGCTTCTCTTTCCTCCCTAGTTAGCCTTTCTCCTGGAAGCTCTGCTAGATAATCCCAAATTTCCTCATCACTTCCCATAGTTTCCTCAGTGTAGAGTAGTTGGTAAAAACCCTGGAAAGCAGCCCTAATGCCTGCGGCCTCAGAGACTAACCCAGCTTGAGGATCATTGATCGCGAGGATTGCTCCCTGTGTCACCCTTTGTCTAGTGCGTACCGCTAGAAAATGTCCCACTTTCTCACTGCACTCATACATTTTGGATCTCCATGCTGCGTATTTCCCTGCCGCTTTCTTTGTTGAGACTTCAAGAATTTTGGATTTGGCTAATGCGACCCGAGTTTGTACCTGGCCCACATCACCCCCATTCATAATAGCTTCAGCCAATTGCGTCTCTGCGTCGCCTAGTTTATCATAGAGTTCCTGTAGGTAGATTTTACCCGCTTTCTGAGACCGCCAGCCATACCTTGAAGTTTCCCCCCTTATCCCAGCTTTCAGAGCGTCCCATACGATATCCACCCGGGTGCTACCCCTGTTATCGGATATAAATCTAGGAATCCATACTTTCATATGTGCTAAGTACTCTTGATCATAGAAGAGTGCTCTATCAAAGGTCCACCACAGTACCTCCTTCTTTAAGGCCTGAAATGGGATCTCTAGGACTAGCGGATTATGATCTGACATGACCCTAGGAAATTTGAAGATCCGGCAGTTAGTAGAGAGACCCTGAGACACAAAGAAATAATCCAGCCTAGCTTGTGTCTGATGTGGTGCTGAAAAGAAGGTAAAGCCATAGTCATTGGGTTCTTGCGAGGCCCAAGCATCAATAAGTCCATGAGTCAATCATAAATTCAACAGAGCCTTAAAGACTCTGGGTTTACGTCCTCTATATAAGCTAGTCCCGAGCTTCATCGTATTAGCTCTCAAATTTAAATTAAAGTCGCCACAGGTAATTAAAGGCAATGGCCACCCAACAAGTTCCACATTCAGCCAGTTAAAAAGAGCTGGATCATCGAGCACTGGCCCGTAAATTGAGCAAAGCGTAAAGGAGTAATTATCCGCATTACATAGAGTGAGGACCCATCTGCCCAGGTGATCTGCTTTAGAGCGTAAGAAATTAAACCTTTTTCTGCGAGCCATAATGGCTACCCCTTTTGTGCGTGTGCCTTGAGTTGTGAAAGAAACTAGCTGATACCCTGCTAATTCTACCACCTTTTGTCTCCCTGCTTCGATATGTGTCTCTTGTAGACATACTATATCCGCATTCAAATGCTGAATATCTTCATTGACCCTGCGTTTTTTGCGCGGACAATTCAACCCACATATATTAACTGATGCAATTCTTAGCTTACCCCTTATCATTTACTACATTCTCAATTGTCCTAAATGAAAATTTGCCTATCATTCCATATAATCTCCATGTCAATACATATACTTCAACCCGATGGACCAGCCGTGCCCCCAAAAGAGTCCCTACCCCCCTCCCTCCCCCACCCTACCTTGTGGCAAAAAAGGTCAGAAGACCCTTGTGATGCCTCCTGCATGATGCTGCTTCCCACCACCACCCATCAAGCTCCACTATATACACAACAAAAGACTACATATAGTTATTGTCCGAGTACATCAGCATAGAGAGTCCTTATGGCCTGCGGCTCCTGATATTTCCCGTAGAAAATCCTGTGCTTGTATCTCAGATGAAAAGACCTTTATATTCCCCCGGTAGATGACCTTAAGGCGAGCAGGACTCAGCAGATACACCTCACAGCCAACCTTTTGGAAGGGAGTGATGAGCTGGCGTAACCTCCACCTCCTTTCCACCGTGGCATTGCAGAAGTCCGGCCTGACAAAAAAGGAGTGGCCCTCCGCCGAGCGCCTTGCTTCAGGGCGTGCTTTGTCGAAGATTGCTTGTCGCAGCAAAAAGTTGCCAAAAAAGATTAATATAGCTCTGGGTTTATCGTCCCCTCCCACCTGTCCCTTCCTTTTCTTCAACATGAATGGAAACCGATGTACACGCTGTACTTCTATATCCCAATCCCAATGTGACAGTTCGGGAAAGCCGCCCTTCAGCAATCGCAGCACAAACCCTCTGATGTCTTCGCCTTCCGCATTTTCCGGAATGCCCAAAAGTCTTAAATTGTTGTGCCTCTGGCGGTTCTCGAAATCTTCAAGCTTCCACATGACATCTGTCATCCTCGATTCATTTGAAGTCACTTGTTGGGCTACACTCTCGGCTCCTGCCTCTAGGGTCACCACTCGCTGTTCCAATACCGTTGTTCTTTCGGCAATTTCTATACAAGTTTTATTGATTTTCCGGATGGCCCCTTGTATCAGCTTAGTTGCATGGTGTGCCCTCTAGTGCTCCTGTCGAGCCTCAGATTGTATTTGCTTGAGAGTGGAATATATAAGATCCATCGAGGGGGGAACCTCAGAAGTGGACTTCGTTAGGGTAGGGTTTTCCCCTTGAGCGCCAGCATCTGGTGTCAGCCCGTTATCAGTTTCGAAATGCGTAGCGGAGTAATCCCATTTTAATTGTTCAGATTGACTTTGATCGGAATCCGATAGCCTTGCGCACAGCATTTTACCCCCTCCCCCTTTATTTCTGCTCCGGCGCCTCTGAGTGGAGATACGCTTTTGTGTATTAAGATTGGAATGACAGCTGTCTGAGTCCACCTCCGATTCCTCTGGCATAGATACTTCATCCCCACTTGCACTAACATTGGATGGCTCAGAGTCCTCATTGAGGGAGTAGAACTTATCACCTCCTTCAGGAGTCCCTGCAGTCAAATACTGCGTCAGAGTGGATCTGGGGTTGGCAGATAAACCTACATTGGTGGCCTGTTCTAGTTCCTTATTCCCCTGTTCCCCCACCACGGCGTCAGCCACCAACAACTGGGGTTCCCCCTGTAAAATTATAGACTGGTCTGAACATGTGGGTGCAAAGGGCACTAGTCCCATACTTACAGTAGCCGGGGGTGTAAGACCCTCACCGCTTGCTGCCGTCACTGGAGTTTCCTCATTATTATTCTCCACAGCTTCGGCGAGAGATTTGCCTTTCTCCTGGACTTTCCCTCGACCGGTAAACATTCCTGGAATCACTGGTTGCTTGTCAGAGGCAGCGCCCGCCTCCTCGCCTGGACGCTGCTCCTTTGTTTTAGATTTCCAGAGGACCGCCTCCGCGCTTCCTGCTACCAGGGGAGTAGCGTCTCCTCCCTTCTTCCCGCTTGGAGCCTTGCGAGTCACTGGTGGGCCGCGCTGATTCCCGGCAGCTCCCGCTCCTGCTCCGTTGCCTGTTGCTCCGCTGTTGCCACGGTCCCGTGGGGGTTTGAGGACTTTCGGCGGCATACTGATGCGGCGGGGTTGACGACCGTGGCTGCCTGCACCCGACAGTATCCTCACGGCAGTCCGAATCAGCAGGTACGCAAATGCACTCGTTTTGCCTTGCGATCGCCCCAGCAGTCGCCTCAGACCATACAGTAGACAGTTTCTGCCCTTTTAATACATTTTAGCTGATGTCCCCTCAGAGTTTCCCTGGAGTCTCGGATGGGTGGTGAACTGCAGAACCTCACGCAGCCGCCATCTTGCCTCGAAAAAACGAATCAAGAAAGTGTTCTGATGAGGGTCCCCTAAAGTGCAGCATTTATGTTTGGCACTATCAAATGGGCGAGGGTGACTCATGACCATTCCCCAACCAATGATGTAAAAGTTCCCAGGCCACTTTTTTTGTAGTTCCTGTTTGCCTTACCACAAACAGTATTAAAATGCAATTTGTTCAGCCACATTAAACTTTGGCTTTGAGAGCTGGAGGTGCACAGGGAAGTGCACTATGGAAATTAGTGGTATTCTCCCACATCACACACTAAAATGCAGTCTGAAGCAGGCATTGGACATGCAACAAAAATGAAACAGAGGTTTGGGAATACAAACTAGGTTCCTTTGGCAACCAGAAAGGGGATAGACTAGAATTGTGTTGAATTGTGTTGTGGTCTTGTTTAATCCCCTCCAAGGGCGCAAAGGTTTTACATGTGTCACAGACAGGCCTTTAATTCAGAATTTGACCCTGTGGTGCCAAAAGAAGTGAAAGCAGCCCCCACCCTGAAATTCCAGCTGAGCATGGAAGAGTCATCCCTGTCTCTTCATGTTGACCTGTCTATTAAAGTGGTCTACTGTGTCGCTTCTGGAGGGAATTTCACACCTCATTAAAGGCTGGGAATCTGCTGGAGAGCTAATGCAAACTAGCCTACAGGAGGATTAAGCACGGTAAAGTAACCTTCCGAAAGTTACTTTCCCTTAATATTTATTAAAAGGACTGAAGCCATGTTTTATAGGCCCACTCTGTGGATGGCACAATAGATGCTGCAGTCCACAGGTGGCATTTAACTTCTAGCCTTGGGTGTGCGTGCTACATCATATACTAGGGCAGAGGTCTTCAAACTTTTTGATGCCGAGACCCCCTTGTCAAAGTTTTTTAGGCATAAAGACCCCCTCCTGAAAACATTTTCTAGGACCTAGTACTCCTCATCATCGACAACCATAAACTCCCCCAATTCCCACACAAAATAATTTTTACAGAGGGGAAATAATACTAAACAGCGTTTAGTAAGCCAAAGGTCAGTGAGTGTGGGGGCGTGGTCAAAGGTGTAGCTCCATTTATGAGAAATTGGCGTAGGGCAGTGCCGGAAGTCTTCTTGCTGCGCTGCCCTATGCCAGGGCCGGATTAGCCATAGCGGCATCAGGAATTTCCCTGGTGGGCCACCAGGTTGGGGGGTGGTTTTGGGCCCCTGGGGGCCCATTTCTGGTACCTGGGGGCCTTCAATATCAGCCCCCTGTAACAAAATCAGCCAAAACCGGCCCTAGCAAACAGCTTGGCTGCACCCCCCCCTCTCTCCGGGACCCGGCAGAGCAGTTTGCAAGGGCTAGTTTCAGTTCCTAGTCAGGCCCTGCCCTACGCCAATGTGAAAGGGCAGGAATGCACCATATTTATGAGATACGGTGCATTCCTGTCCTTTCCCCTTCCGTTGCTGCAACAATTGCTGTCTAGCACAAACATAGGCAGGATTGTTTTTGCAGGAAGGGGCACCCTCCCTCACAAAAACATTCCTGAGAGGTGTTTTGCTCTTTCTATGTGAGCTGTAGAATGCAGCACAAATGGAAAGAGGAAAAAACGAGGAGAAATGTTTTCACTGGGGAGACGTACGTTTTTTTGATGCTGTTCCAGGTTTACGTGATTTTGTAAATATGGGGAAGCATCAAAATCCATGGGTGTTGTGTGGGAACCACTATGCAGGTCCCATGGAACACCACCTTGATGCGCAGTTAGGCAAGGCAGCAACTTTCCCTGCTTTGTCTTACTCCATATCTATGAGGCCATGCAAAGCCATGCAGGGTGACTTTGTTCTGCCTCATAAGTATGGATGAGACGCTTGCGCCGCTGAAGCGTAAAAAAAAACTAATGCTCTGGTGGCGCAAGCCTCCCATAAATAAGCCCCAAAATATTCTGTACGTTTTTTAAGTCTTTCACCATCAGGTACCTACATATAAAATAATGGGCAGCGTAAATGAAAAATAAATGTAAAAAGTTGTTGCTCAGTGGGAAAAGCAGTGTAGTACATTATGAAACCTCTATTAGTTAATGCACTGCAGAGGTCTGTCTGTAACCAGAGAGACACAGAATTAAATCTTGGTTGGTGCAGTGGAGAATAGTGTATTTTTAGTGCTACGAGGTCCCAGCCGGTGACAGAATGCACTGTGAGTATGTAAGTCATTGTTTTATACTTGCATTGCATTACACACAGTAAAATATAATACAAAATATGTAAATAGTTTTACAATAAAATGGTGTTTTCAAAATGTAGATTTTAGTAATACCAGGGCGTATGTAATGTTATGTTATGTTATGTTAATAACTTTTATAAAGCGCGGCGATTACCCAAGGGTGTCCTGGCGCTAACATATCTATCCTGAGGCAGCGAGCAAGGAGGAACTGAGCTTATTCAACAAAAAGCCAGGTCTTCAAACCCTTCCTAAAGTCTAACAGATCAGTAGCGTTTCTTAGGCGAAACGGAAGGTCATTCCAGGCTTTCGCCGCGCACACAGCAAAGCTTCTGCCCCCCCACAAAGCTTTCCTCCTGGGCGGTACAGAAACCAGCTTAGCCCCTAACGAGCGAAGTGCCCTTTTTGGAATGTTCCACTGGAACAGCTGGTTCAAGTAGTCTGGGCCTTTGCCATGCAAAGTGATTTGAAACGCACTCGACTCCTTACTGGGAGCCAGTGCAGCTTCCTTATTTCCTTGGAGATGGAGGAGAATTTGGATGTACCGGTCAGAAGTCTCGCTGCTGCATTTTGCAGCAGCTGAAGTTTATTCAAACTTTTTTGTTGAATATTCAAATACAGGCTGTTGCAATAGTCCAGCCTCGACAGCACCAGAGCTGTGACCACTGTTTGGCAACTACGTAGAGGTAGGAATGACATTACTTTCCTGACCGTTCTAAGCACATATGCAGTTGATGATGTTACTGCATTAACCTGATCCCCAAAGGTGAGTCTCTCATCCACAATTACCCCCAAATTCTTCACCTTTTTTGAAGGCAGAGGGAGAGAGCCCATCGAATCCGGCCACCAACTTGGAGTCCCAAAATTAGTATCCTTTCCAAACAGTAGGACTTCAGTTTTGCCTGAATTAAGCTTCAGACAATTCTCTGCCATCCGTTTCCCAACTGATTGCATACAGGCTTGGAAACGTTGATCTATACCCGTTTCCTGACCTGGTCATAGAGACTCCACAATTTGGGTATCATCTGCATAGGAGGTAAGACCAAACCCAAATGCTCTAATAATGGGGGCCAAGGATGAAACATAAACATTAAATAGTGTGGGGCTAAGGGAGGACCCCTGTGGGACCCCACAGGGTAGCGAAAAGGGTTTAGATTGATATCCACCTAAGGCAACAGAATGTCCTCTGCCGGATAGAAAGGAATTTAGCAAAGCCCAGGCTTTGGATTGGATCCCGCACTCCTTTAGACAGTCCATCAAGATACCATGATGGACCGTATCAAAGGCCGCAGACAGATCCAACAAGATCAGAGCCGCCCTCCCGTCTCTAACAACGGCCTCTCTGATTTCTTCTGTGGCCTTAATGAGGGCAGACTTGGCGCTGTGTCCCCCTCTGAAACCATACAGGGAGGGGTCCAAGGCTTGTGTTGCCCCCAGGAACGAGCTAAGTTGAGTGTTCAAAATTTTTTCTACCAACTTGGCTGGAAGTGGAAGACGCGAAATCGGGTGAAAATTATTGGGGTCTTTAGGGTCCAGGCTTGGTTTTTTTAACAGGGGCACTATAGAAGCCAATTTCCAACAGGTGGGGAAGTGCCCTGTTTCACACATTCCCTCAAAAATGGAGGCCAGTGATCGAGCAATGGGACCAGGTGCCAATTTGGCCACTGCTACTGGGCAAGGATCATGGGGTGATCCTGATTTAGCAGCCATAAGCAGCTTCTCCAAATTGTCCGGAGATACTGGCATGAAAGTATCTAGTATCTCAGTGGGAACTTTTAAGGGCTTAAGTTTTTCACTTGCCGGATCCAACGTGGCAATGCAAATTCTTTTTCAACACCTCCTTAGGGGTACAAAGTTCTGTGTAAGTACAGTTACGATTAAAAGCAAACACTTCACTGCCCAGTTGTTAATTTTTTGCACTACCATAAAAAAAAACTCTTTGTCATCACACAGCTTGGAGTGATTCACTGAGTCCCAAGCACCCTTTACACTTGCAGATCAACTAATAGGACACATATGTGTTTCTTTCAGGCGACCAGGCACCCTGGCACGAAAGCTGTTCACAGCACTGGAGACTCAGCTGAAGCATTTTAAACTATCGAAATAAGCTGTCCCAGGACGGCTGTCTTTTTTCAAAACTAAAGGAAAAGTTTTAGAATTCAGGCACAAGTGAGGCTGGTGAATGTGCGACCCCCTTCCCCGGACTCCACGGCCCCACTGGGGGTAGCGCCCCACAGATTGAAGACGTCTGTACTAGGGGCTTAGATGAAAGTTAAATATGCTAATGAGGGGTAACCCAATGTAACCATGTTGAAAGGGGGAATATAGACCCTTTACTCCTGTTAAACAGGGGTACAAAAAGGTCTGAGTCCAGAAAAATTAGATGCTAGAAAAAAGTGAAAAATCTGGGCTGACCATGAAGAAAAGGCAAATTTTCTACAATGGTGATTTGGTGGTTGGGGTATCAGTTGCCTTGAGTGAAGGCATTTTGCACCATTGCCTCTCAATCTGCAAAGAAAGAGATTGCACCAACTGGCAAAGTAGTGCACATGCAGCCCCAATGCACAACTCCGTACACTAGCTCTCCAGGAAGCTGTGTAGTGCACTGTAAATGATAAGACTGGAGACTGAAGTGCTGCCACTGCATGCAGCGGATTTCTGCTGCAGAACCTATGGCTATCAGAGCTGGTGGAACATCATTTTTCTTGGGGGGTCTAGGTGGTCAAGAGCATGCACAGATATTCAGCCTCACTTAACAGAGCAGGTAATTCATTCAGTCTCCTTGTGTGGGAGCCGACTCTATCCTTATCAATTGTGCAGTACACATTAAGGCCTTGGCAGTGGAGGGAGACCAACTCAATGACTCGGTATTGAATGGTGGATGAGAGATCCTCAATTAATAGAAATTGAGAGTATTCGTCCAATTTTACCATCAGGTGATATTCGTTGTCGAGTGGACTGAAAAGTCAATGGCTATTCTCTCCCACACATGCTTTGGGAGTTCTGGCATATTTAGGGTGTGTTGAGTAACTCTTGTAGATAGGCAGCTGCAAAGATGGCAGGCATTTAATTTCTTCTTAAACCGCTCGCCGAGATACGGAAACCAGACTTTGTCTCCGAAAGCTCATTCTGTGGCAGCGATTCCCCTATGTCCTTCGTGGGGCACTTCAATCATTTTCTGCCGCAGACCCTCCAGAATCAAGATTCTTGACCCTCTCAATATTACTCTCGCTTGAGTTATGGACAGTTCATCCTTGACGTTTCTGTATTTTTGATATTCTCCCTCACAGGTGAGAGGTGGAGTGGGTTGATTCCATGACTGATGTGTAATTATCTCTTTCAACTTTTCCAGGTTGCTATCGTGGCTTGTGGGAGTGATAATCTGGGCTAAAAAAATGGCAGCTGGTGTATTTGATTTTACGAAAAGTTGAAATAGATTCAGCTGAACTGGATGGAGTGCCATGACCTTGAATGGGCACTGTAGAAAAGTAGTCAACAGGGTTCTGATCTTTTCCTGCATGATGCATAATGTTATATTTGTACTCCTGTATCCATAGTCCCCAATGTTCAATGCGAGGAGGCATCTTGGCCTTTGGACTGCCAAATATTGTTAGTGAAACTTGATGGTCAGGTACCAGCATAAAAGGCTTTCCGTATAGGAAGACGTGGAAATGTTCACATGCCCGTACCACAACTAAACTTTCTTTTTCAGATTGTGAGTAAGCACATTCTGGTTGGGACAAACTCTTACTTGCATACGCCACAATATGCCTTTGAGCTTCCAGGTGTCTGCTGTGAGGTGCAAGGATAACACATAAGCCAACTGTGCTAGCATCAACAACAACCTCTGTATGAATTTCAGATTTATTTAATCCATTTCAGTAGCATTCTCAATGGCTTGTTTGATTTTCTTAAAACTGTTCTCACTCTCACATTTAATGTGACCACTGAAATGAAATATTCTTTTTCGTCAACTCTCTTAATAGAGCACTTACAGTGGCAATGTCTCATATAAATGTAGAATAGTAGCTGGCCATGCCAAAAAATGAACACACGATTGAAACATTGAGTGGGGGATCAGCATTTGACAGTGCTTGTACTTTTGCAGGATCAGTTGTCATACCCCCATCAGAAAAGATATGGACAAATAATTTCAACTTTGTCTTATGGAACTCACATTTATCTGCATTCAAAGTCAAACCTGCATCAGCCAGTAAATGACATACTTGTGTGAGAGTCTTAGCGTGCTTTTTTGGGTAGCTCCAAAAACCAATATGTCATTACTATAATTGAACACATTCATGACAGGCTGTGTGATACATCAAATGATGTCTTGATAAAGTTCTGCAGCTAATGACAAACCAAAGCTTAACTTTTAGTATCGGAACAGAACAACATGTGCAGAAAAGGTTGAAATGTACCTACGGTTATCTTCGAGTTCCAACTAATGATAACCATTATTCAAATGCAGGCAAGAGAAAACCTTTGCACTATTTAATTGTGTTATCAGCAATGTGCAGACCTGAATGTCGTTCTCATTCAATTGACTTCTTTGCCTGATGCATGTCAACATATATGGGTCACAGTCCTTTTTGGGCACCACCACTATGGGAGAAACCCATGGAGTTGGACCTGTAGAATGCTCAATGATATCATGCTAAGTAACAATTCAAGT
The DNA here is from genome assembly GCA_963921515.1 of Calotriton arnoldi. Taxonomy (NCBI): domain Eukaryota; kingdom Metazoa; phylum Chordata; class Amphibia; order Caudata; family Salamandridae; genus Calotriton; species Calotriton arnoldi. The sequence goes on along the minus strand of CAWUFW010021489.1, from coordinate 7,790 downwards.
TCTTTTTCAACAGCATCTTGTAAATGAAAAGCAATTTACCTATGTCTCTGAGCAACAGGACTGACGTTCTCATTAATATGCAACTTTACTTTCATAGTCCTAAGTTTTCCCAAACCATGAAACAATGAAGGGAACTGACTCACTATTTCATGGTGAGAATTCATGTTGTGTATTATGGAAATCAGTTCCATATTAGCATCTGTGCTAAAGCTGAGTAGACAGGCTCTTGACACTGTCCCTTGAAGCACATGGATGGGTGCTTGCACCTCTGTTTTCTTGTGTTTCATCATCACTACAAAAGAACCTTAACCTTTTAAGGGTATTGATGCAGCACATATATATGCTTTGGTTTTCAACAGTATAAATAGTGGTAAGGGATGCAATTAATTATATTTCTCCTCAGGCATAATGCTTATTGACGCGCCACTGTCGATGATGAAAGGAATCGAACAACCATTTACTTTCAGGCATGGAATTTTGCCTCTGAGGCCAGGGATCACAAAAGAACTGCCAGGACTAGCAAAGAGCAAGCTAGAGGTCACAGCTGTGACCCTGACTACCTCCAAATGATGTCCATGCTTTCAGAGTAATTTTCAGACAGTGTTTGAATTACTTTTGTGCTTTGGCATGCCGACTTTTCTATGACTGACATTTTTCTTCACATGCAGCCAGTCCAACATGCACATGCTTTTCTTAAGTAAACATCAACATGGCATATCCATCTTCTTCACTTTCACTTGATACCGATATATAGGAACTGTTTGACAATGATTTAAATGGCAATCAACTTTGTTCAGTGTCGATTTGTCGTACCTGATGTCTCCCCCTCAGTTTAGGATGTTTTGTGGGTCTTTTGTTGCATATTCCGGCATGGATAAAAGTTTTGTACCTCTGCACAAGGCCCTTGGGGCTGGTGGATGCTAGGATGTACTTTTCTCTTCAGTCTTACTGTTGACATTTATGGTTCCATGGAAATGCTGTGAGAGGGTCAAGTGAGCTTTGAGGTGGATCTTGCTGGGTGGTGGATCTGCTTGCCTGCGGACTTAGCCGTTCTTCCTCTCCTGCACCATGCACCTTGGGTTTAGCAACTCACCAAGCAATTGGGTGTGTTTGAACCACCTGTTGGTGGTCAGTGGAGCCAGACTTTGATGGTCTCATCTCCACCTCCTCTCCAGCTTCATTCCCTTCCTCTTCCCCTTGCAAAAGTGCAGTGGGTGCAGTAGGTAGCCATGTGGCTTTCTCATTCATCTGCAGAGTGGTTTGATCTGCTGCCATGCGATTTTCCTTATTTGGTCCGATTGTACTTGCCTGGTGCTTTACGTGAGGGCAGATTTGTTGTTTTGTCTTAGTTGTAAAGATTGGGAAATGGATGTGATCTTTCCTTCCATTTGGCTCTTTATCTAATTTCCGGAATTTGTTTCCGCTTTTCTGCATCCTTTTCCTTTTTCTCTTGGAGAGTGATCTTTCGCCCCCTCATGTGGGCCCGTTATTTCCTGGGGTGTTTGTCCTTCTGGGTTTCTTGAGGATGTCCTCTTTGGATGAGGCTGGGGCCATGTTTAAGCTGGCTGCTATGTTGGTTTGGTAGCCCCTGCTGGTGTTTGGCCAGCTGGGTGCATTAGAAGACTCCCTTTTTGGTGCAGGAGAAGTCCCTGTTAGAGTGAGCTGTGCTTTACAGCATGATTCCTGCAAAGCTAATGTTGCGGTTGCTTTAGCTAGAGGAGGCTACTGGCGGGCGGTGCAGGGTTTAATGTGAATTGAATGGGCGAGGTTGGCTTCAGCTTCAGTTCTGATATTACTTTGGCCATGCAGATCGGGAGTTCACTGAGATTGTTAATCAACAAGAAACAGCCACAGCTGTTGACGGTTCCGGGTTATGCTTCCTGGGCCCTTTTTACCAAACTGTTCAGAGCCTCCAATGTCGCATCTATACCTGACACAAATATGGCTAGCGTGTTTAGGAGATCTGCTTGATGTTCCTGATTTAAGGAATGTTATGTAAGTGCTGTTAGAACTTCTTGAACTTTATGAAGTAAGGTGGGCCAGCTGTCACTTTGTCCAACAACTGATTTACTATTGGGTATTGTGACCTTAGAGGAGTTTTGCTCGCTCATGGATTTACCAGTCATATCTGCTGTGGTTGGTGATAATGTATTCTGGGCGGCCCCAGGAAGTGTATGCTGTGCGCTTCTGGTTGGGAGGCAGAAGCAGGAGAGTCCAGGAGTGGATCCAGTGGTGGGTGAGCTTCCTCAGTCAACTGTATGGGTGCTAGGCCTATGGCCTATGATATAGCAAAGCAGGTGTTTTTGGTGGGGCAGGGGTTGAGGTGCTCATCTTGGCATATTCGTTGCAGAGGTCTTGTACTGCTGTGCTACAAGTTGTTCGTACCTCATCAAGGTGTTGCCTAGGAATTCTAAGCTGAGATATTTTGCCATAGAGCAAATCCACTCTGATTCCAGAGGAGGCAATAGGACACTCAAGCTCAGAAAGAGAGAATCCAGACACATCATCGATCTCGAAACTAGGTACCCGTGGGGGCATAATATGGACGAAGAATTGGGCATACATTTACAGGATTATTAGAGCATGACATATGCTATTCTCATCTGTCTCTGCTGGTTGTCTTCTGAATTTGTTGCTGCTCTGACTCTCTCACTTGGTTTTTATCCCTCCTTTCTCCTTATTCTTTGTATTGCTACTTTCAACCTGTCTCATGTGCTCCCTGTTCTTGTTCTTTCTTTTTTTGTAGAGAAGTGCTAGAATGATAGTATCTAATTTTGAACTAATGTTGTATATATTGTCTGTTTTACAGGAGGAAAGGAAGGGGCCAACCGGAACTAGTCAGTTACTACCTCAGGGGCACCCTACCGTTTTCTTCATGAAGTATCCACCTAGTGTTTCACCCGCAGGAGATAAGAAGTTTATTTCACTGTTATTATTTCTTTATTTTTTGTTATGATTTCTTTACTAATCTTTTTGATATTGTGTCCTGTGTATCTTGGGCGCGTTGTTCTTGCACCATGCATGTTTACACAATGCATACAGTTATGATTATAACCCACTTGGGTCTTAAACACGTGCCATTCTATTGAATCATACACAGCACTTGCCTGTCAAATTTTGGGGTAGGCTTCTGCAGTTTCTTCACAATTGTAGTTCATTCAGGGGCCGAATATCATGGTACTCAATCATGCTGGATTTCCAGTTATACAATCATTTGTATACCGCTGATATAGGAGTGTCTACCTTCATTCCTGTTGGGCACCATGGCCCTGTTTGCAGGCATTGTTAATCACCCGCTGACATGCATGGTACATTCCACTATTCTGCACACACATTTACGTATCCATCAATGCCCAGCAGTGACAGCTATGTGATCACTACTGCATTTGATTGATGCGCAACAAACTCTTCTCTTTTTGCATAAAAATCTTGGTGTACACTCACAAGTAACATTTACTGAATCATTTAGAACTGACCTGTCTCCATGTGTCATACTCGATTCGCTTTCTGCATACACCTCCCCATGTATTTATTACAGTCAAAGATGGCAACCATGTTGTTTTCAGGATACTGTATGCATTGAATAGTCCTAATACTATGTTTTTAGAGACTATGTAATGACGCCGAGTTGTATGTACTGTTGTGTGATCAAGACTGCTGGTCAGTCGAAATGTGTTACGGATTTATGAAGTCAATATATCAATTTCACTGCATCAGATCCACTGCCTGAGCGTGCGCTTTATTTGAACTTTACAATATATATATAACTTTACAATACATATATCTATATATATCTATATTCACTGAAAAAACCATAGGTTTCAGGGACGTTATAGTTAGAAATTAGCATTTAAAAAACCTTAGAAATTCACTGAAAAAACCACAGGTTTCAGGGACGTTATAGTTAGTTGGACATTTCACTCGTACAAAACCAGAGAAATTCGGCTGTTATTGTTAGTTCAGCTAACTATAACTCGTGCCCCGCAATGCACAGCTGATGACGTCACATATTACATCATTCATGACATGGTCAGTGACATCACTGATGACATCACTGATGACATCTCAAATGAAATCACTGATGACATCACTGATGACATCATCCAGTGACTGTGTGTTTCTGTAAAGTTTAAATATGTTTTATATATATATAGGCCAAGGTGTATTGAAGAATGAGTGGGTGTATAAGTGTCTGAATGGATGATTTAGTAGGTGCGTGACTGACTGTATAAGTGAGTGATTAAATGTGTCTTACTGAATGCATGGGTTAGTGACTGATACAGACATTCACACACTTTAGTTTGTCAGTTGATGTATAAGCGGTTGCATGGGTTGGTGAGTAGCTAAACGAGGGTCTATATGGGTTATTGATTGGTTGTCTGAGAATCTGTATGGGTGCCTGAGTGTCTGTGTGGGTGGGTGGGGGGGTGTGACTCTGTGCATAGATGTGTGAGTGAGTGATTCACTGGGTGTATGGGTTAAAGAGTGCATCTGTGAAGGGCTGTATGGGTGGGTGAGTGTGTGTATGGGTGTGTTGGTGAGTGAATGGATGTCTTAGTGGTACATGTGTGAGTAACTGCATATGTGAAAGGCAGTATATGTGAGTATTGGAGTATATAAATGACTATATGTGAGAGTGAGTGATTGTGAGAGTGGCTGTATGGATGAGTGTGTGCTTGTATTAGTTATTGTATAAGAGTGTAAGTATGTGTTAGTATATGTTTGAATAAGTGAGGTGGTGTGCGTATAACAGTATAGGTGAGTAAATGGGAGTGTGATTAATTCTTTGCATGACTGACTAGGTGTGTGAGTAACTCTATGGATGAGTGGCGGTGTGTGAGTGTCTGTATAGATATGTGAGTACATATGATAGTGCCGTATTGATGGTTGACTGCATGTATGAGTGACTGTATGGGTGAATGAGTGGATGTGTGTGTAGACCTAGGAATTAGTGAGTGGGTATGTACTAACTGGTATTGGTTTGTCTATGGTTTCGAAAAGGGTAGTCTGTATTTTAGAGGGGGTGTATCAAAGGTTATATTAGGGTATGAGGAGGTGCATCAGATTATCACGCGGATGATGTCATCAGTGATGTCATCAGTGATGTCATTTGAGATGTCATCAGTGATGTCATCAGTGATGTCACTGACCATGTAATGAATGATGTAATATGTGACGTCATCAGCAGTGCATTGCGGGGGCGCGAGTTTTAGTTACTAACTATAACGTCCCTGAAACCTGTGGTTTTTTCGGTGAATTTCAAAGGTTTTTTAAATGCTAATTTCTACCTATAACGTCCCTGAAACCTGTGGTTTTTTCAGTGAATTTCAAAGGTTTTGTAAATGCTAATTTCTAACTATGCCCTCAGAGGGAGGATATATGCAGAAAGAGGAAGAAAGGCGCAGAAAGAAGCAAGAGAAATGCACAAAGAGGCAACAGAAGTCCAGAAAGACGAAGAAAGGTGCAGAAAGAAGCAAGAGATGTGCACAATGAACCAAAAGAGGAGCGGAAAGAGGCCTTAATGCAAAGTCATCCTGTGCCCCCAACTTTTTGCTGACGGGTACTGGTGGTAACTGACCCTGACTAGCCAGGCACGGAGCCAGTGCTATGCTGAAAGACACTTAGAATACAGTGAAAACACCTACATACACTAGGGTACACTATGGGTTGGGCTACCCCTGTGATTGGCATGACCTCCCCTGTAAGGCCCTAGTACATAATAGCAAAAACAACAATTGATGGACAGAATGCAGAACAATGTCATACATTCACCCCAGTACAGAGATCTGGGCCTAAATCCATCGTTTTTTTGATCACCATGCCATTCCAGTTTGAACCCAACCATATGCAAATCAGTCTTGACCCTGTGCCCAATTGGAACAGTCCAGCCCGAACTGCCAGGCCAGGTTCTCCCTGGAATGGAAACAAGCATCCTAGGACCGGTTTCGGGGTTTCACCCCTCATCAGCCTGGATAGCTTGACTCCAGTGGCATGGAGAGCACGGGACCCACGTCTGCGCATACCCGTTTCACTCGGGGTGACAAATGTAAAAACAACAATTGATGGACAGAATGCAGAACAATGTCATACATTCACCCCTGTACAGAGATCTGGGCCTAAATCCATCGTTTTTTGCTCACCATGCCATTCCAGTTTGAACCCAGCCAAATGCAAATCAGTCTTGACCCTGTGCCCAATGGGAACAGTCCAACCCGAACTGCCAGGCCAGGTTCTCCCTGGACTGGAAACAAGCATCCTAGGACCGGTTTCGGGGTTTCACCTCTCATTAGCCAGGATAGCTTGACTCCAGTGGCATGGAGAGCACGGGACCCACGTCTGGGCATACCGGTTTCATTCGGGGTGACAAATGAAAAAACAACGATTGATGGACAGAATGCAGAACAATGTCATACATTCACCCCAGTACAGAGATCTGGGCCTAAATCCATCGTTTTATGCTCACCATGCCATTCCAGTTTGAACCCAGCCATATGCAAATCAGTCTTGACCCTGTGCCCAATGGGAACAGTCCAGCCTGAACTGCCAGGCCAGGTTCTCCCTGGACTGGAAACAAGCATCCTAGGACTGGTTTCGGGGTTTCACCCCTCATCAGCAAGGATAGCTTGACTCCAGTGGCATGGAGAGCACGGGACCCACGTCTGGGCATACCCGTTTCACTAGGGGTGACAAATGCAAAAACAACAATTGATGGACAGAATGCAGAACAATGCCATACATTCACCCCATGTAGGAAGGTGGAATCTGACTATATGGTTGCCCCCACTTTTTTCCTGGTGTTTTGCTGGTTTATGACTTAGTTGGACTGGGACCCTGCTATTCAGGGCCCCAGTCTATCTGCTCTCTCTAAACGACATGGAGTGCACTCTAGGTGCACTAGTGATTGGATACTGTGGTGCCTTATGAGTCCCTAGTATATGGTACCTTAGGTGCCAAGGGCATAGGTACTTCACAGGCCTCCCAGGGGCTGCAGCAGGTGTTATGCCACCCCTGGGAAGCAGTCTAAATCTGACACCACAGGCCTGCTACTGCAGCCTGGGTGAGGTGGTGCTAGCACCCCTCCCTGAGATATAGGTTTCCTATATCTCTCCTGCACACACATATAAACCTATCAGTCACCCCTAAGGCAGGCCCTATCAATCCTGAGGGCAGGGTGCTTGGCTTCTATGTGAGGGGGTGCCTCTGCATGAGCAGGGCCCCTCTGCAGTTCTCAGAGTCCATTCTCTGGTGCTGTTTGTGGATGCGGTTAAACCATATACTATTTAAGTGCATTATATCCTCGCGGTAAATGCTAACTTTGGAATGGCTGCATCAAAACATGTCGTGTTTGGTGTCAAACATCTTGGAATACTACCCCCGCCAATCTTGGCGGCGGGGGTAGCATTCCACCCTTCTAGAGGGAGAAGACATGTACCTGCTGTGGAAACGCGGTAGAATCCTAAAGAGCCCTGGCATCACAAAATGGATGCCACCAGTCACAGACACTGGGCTGCCCTCCTGCTGATGACCGAAACTCACAGTGGAGGAAGCCCAACAATAGGCATCCTGTCACAGGGAGGTGTAACCACCTCCCAGACAGGGTTTAGTGTATTGGGGCTGGGTGGGTGCACTCTTAGAGTGCTTTGAAGTCCTGCACTGGGGGAGCAGAAGGCTCCTTCTGTGCATATGCCAGTTCAAACCAGCTCAGGGGCTACCTGCCCTGCTCTGGCGTGAAACTGGACAAAGGGAAGTGGGTGTAGCCACCCCTCCCTTGACCCTCCCATAGGTGGGGT
>CAWUFW010021488.1:0-119373 GCA_963921515.1 Calotriton arnoldi | reverse complement strand
CCAGTGAGCTCAGTGTTCCCCGGAGCCTGGGACAGGGACTCCTCCTCGTCTGCTGCTGTGTCCCCATCATCACCGGTTTTGGGGAGAGACACAGATTGTATGTTATGTTTCTACTGGCATCAATTGTTCAAACACCTGACAGTTGTGACTGTACCTCTGGATGTGGGCCAGGACATTGCATTCTCCTAAATTGTGACAGTCAGAGAGTGATATTGGTGTAGCACATTGTCCTGCCAACCTGTGGCATGTCAATGTGAATGTTGAGGTGTGTGCATGACCAGCATTGGTGGTATTTGGTTGCCATCCAGGCCTCCTTCTCCCCCAGCCCAGTTTTCCCACCATGAAGCGTGCTTCCATTGCAGGGAGTGCAAGTTGTCTTTCAGGATGTCAGTCAGTGGTGTCCTGCTGTTGGTTGTTGCACAGTTCCCAGCAGGGCCTTGTGCTCCCCCCAGCAGTACCCAGTGTCAGCCATCTTGTGAGTCCTTTTCCACTCCCTGTGATGTGAGCATGGTTGAGAGTGGTGTTGATGGGCCAATTGTGAGGGTGAGCAATATCTGTGCCTACAACTCCCATCATGCTATTGCCTCCACCCCCTTCCCAGCATGCCCATCCTTCCTTCCTTTTGACTCTGCTTCCCTGTGGGGTGGGGTGCCTGTGCTGACAGGATGGCTGGGAGTGTTGTCCTGGCAGTTGTTTGGCTACAAGTCCCAAGAGTGTCCCTGTGCTTCACACAGCATAACCCAGGGTGGTGGTTCTTTGTGGGATCTTCAGTTAGGATGTGAGGCATTGCATTCTCCCAGGTGGGTTATGTGGAGTTAGTGTTGAGGGGGGTGTGAGGGGAGGTACTTGTATTTATGGTCAGTGCTGTGAGTCCTCCTTCCCACCCAGCCAGATATCCCACCATGGAGCGTGCTTCCATTGCAGGGAGTGCAAGTTGTCTTTCAGGATGTCAGTCAGTGGTGTCCTGCTGTTGGTTGGTGCACAGTTCCCAGCAGGGCCTTGTGCTCCCCACAGCAGTACCCAGTGTCAGCCATCTTGTCAGTTGTTTTCCACTCCCTGTGATGTGAGCATGGTTCAGAGTGGTGTTGATGGGCCAATTGTGGGTGTGACCAATATCTGTGCCTACAACTCCCATCCTGCTATTGCCTACACCCCCTTCCCAGCATGCCCATACTTCCTTCCTTTTGAGTGGACTTCACTGTGTGTGAGTGTGACAGCAATGGCAAGATGGCTGACAGTGTGGTCCTGTTGTTTGTTGGTGCCCAGTTCCCAGCAGGGCCTTGTGCTCCCCACAGCTGTGGCCAGTGTCAGACATCTTTGAAGTGGCTTTTGACTCCATGTGAGGTGTGCATGCTTCAGTGCTAACTTGCTGGGCCATGTGGGTGTGAGATGTTGATCTGTGACTACCACTCCCATCATGCTATTGCCTACACCCCCTTCCCAGCATGCCCATCCTTCCTTCCTTTTGAGTGGACTTCAGTGTGTGTGAGTGTGACAGCAATGGCAAGATGGCTGACAGTGTGGTCCTGTTGTTTGTTGGTGCCCAGTTCCCAGCAGGGCCTTGTGCTCCCCACAGCAGTAGCCAGTGTCAGCCATCTTGTCAGTTGTTTTCCACTCCCTGTGATGTGAGCATGGTTCAGAGTGGTGTTGATGGGCCAATTTTGGGTGTGACCAATATCTGTGACTACCACTCCCATCATGCTATTGGCTACACTGACTTGACCAGCATACACAGAATTCCTTCCTTTCAGTGAGCTTCCCTGTGAGGTGGTGTTCTAGTGGTGGGTAAATATCTGGGAGTGTTTGTTGGTTCTATTTCTGCCACTGCCTTGCTGTATTTGTTGTTAGGTTTGTAGATGTCATGACACAGTTACATATCACTATGAGATGGCAGGTATTGTGTTTGTCTGACTAGCATTCACATCTTGGGATGGATATCTTTTGGTTGCTGTGTATTTGCTAAGTGTGCATGGTTTGCCTATCCCCTTGACTGTGATGTGTGTGTGTTGTCACACCATATAGTGTATATTAGTTGTGTACTCACCAGGCTCTGGGATGTCTGTTAGTCCGTATACGCTCACTGGTGGTAGGACGGCCTGCACCTTCTCCTCCCAGGGCCTGAGGTATACTGGTTTTGCAGGAGGGCCACTGCCGGTGTGCTCGCTGAGGAGGTAGTCCTTTTTGAGTAGGTCCCTAACCCTCCTGCGCACATCATACCACCTGTTCTGGATGTCTTCCTTTGTGCGCAAACATGGTGATTGTGCGTTGACCCTGTCGACAATCCTCGCCCACATCTTGGTTTTCTGCGACATGGGGGTCTGTTGTACCAATGTACCAAACAACTGTGGCTCTACCCTGAGGATCTCGTCTACCAGGACTTCCAATTCACAATCTAGGAACTTATGGTTCTTCTTTGGGGGCATGGTGATGGGTGGTGGTGGTGATTGATGTGTGTGTGTGTGTAAGTGGGGGTGTGAGTGTAGGTTTAGCTGGGTGTGTGTGAGGGTGCTATTTGTAGGTGTGGTAATGGTGTGTGGCTTGTGTGATGTATGAGCTGTGAGTGTGTCTGTGGTTGCTGTGTGATGGTGTTCTGTCTGGCAGGTCAGTGGAATTTGCAAGGGATCATGGTAGGGATTTGTGGCCTTTATGTAGGTGGAGTTGGAGGTGTGTCCTTGTTCCATTTTTTTTCCTCCCTGTATTTATTGGCTTAGTAGTTGCTTGTTTGGCCCTTTTTTCTAATTTTTCCTTGGTGTTTTTGGTGCATGTAGGAGTCGTTCTTGTGTCCGAGTAGGACGCTGCAGTTGTCTGGTGCGATCTTGTCCGACTCGTTCCCGCTGTGTGTCAGCTAGGTTTCATATGCGGCGTACGAGTCGGTCGAGTAGTATTGGGTTGCTTCGGCTGGGTTTTGTATGCGTGTCGGTCGTACGGCTTGTGCTCCAGGCGAGTCGGTCGTGTTTTGCATGCACAGCATCGTACTACGCGGGTCGGAGTTCGCGGGTACGTTTCGTTCGGGTTCAATCCGAGTGCGTGTCGGTCGGTTCGTTTGCGTGATTTCCCGGCCGGATGGCTTGTTTCCGACTGCATTCAGTGACAAGTGCATCAAGATCAAGGGGCACTACACTTGCAGGACAGATCATGCAGTGTATGTATTAGAGTGCCCTTGTGGTTTAAAATATGTGGGTAGCACAAAACTTCAAGTGTATAACAGAATTCTGCAACACTTAAGGGCCATAGTTAATACTGATTCTAGCTACCCGGTGGCTAGGCACTTCAAGCTAGTACACCAAAATAACATCAAGGAGCTCAAATATTTTGTTATTGGAGCGATACCCACATTGAGTCAGGGAGGCAATAGGGAAAGACTACTTAGACAACTGGAATCTGAATTTATAGTTGAGCTAGATACCAAAATGCCAAATGGGTTAAATACAAGTGAAGACCTTCACAATTTCCTATAAAGAACGCATAACATAGTGGTGGCATATATCAGGTGTATTGATCGGTATCAGCCATGCTCAATAATAGGTCATGATCTGCAATACTGAGTGGACAGGAATCAAGAGATAAATTGTGACAGTCCCCTATACATCCAGCAGTCAAGCACTAGCACTTTATTGTTATGGTCCCATTGATGAAATCAAGTTCTACCCCAATAGAGTCAAGCGCTTGCACTTCATTGTATTTTAGTGAATTTTAGGAGATTGTTGTTGTATTCAAAGTGGACTATGGGATCAATGTTCATTGTGGTTGCATGAGGCGACATTTTATACTGCATATTTGTAGATTGCACTAGTTTGCACTGAGCACTTTTTTGCATTGTCTTCAGACATAGCAATTTGATGCATTTAGCACTTTGGAGATTGCACATAGCACTTTAGGATTCGGTAGAACAATGATCAAGGAAATCAGCAGCCACAAGGTACATATATTTTAGATTGATATTTTAACAATATCAGAACTTTCGATGCAATTTTGCACACAATACAATCAGGGCAAATGACCTGTGTTACCTAGCATCCATCATTGGTGATTTTATCCAGTCTAGTTGCAATCAGTGGAGCAAATATTGGAATTGCCCATCGGATATTAGAAGGGACTGTTCCAATGTATTAAAGGTTGTTTGTATATATATGTTCTAATTGGTTATATGTATATCGATGTTAAGTTGTATTTATTTATTTATGAGTAATACAATTTAGAGTATATGAATTCTGATGTACCGATAGTATGTGGTGTGATAGTCTGTTTTCCATTGCTGTCATTGATTACACGTGCACTAAGTGTTCACTGAGGTATTTAAAGGGAAACTATCGCAGGTTCATCATGTGAACAAGACCGCACGTCAGCGGTCGAAATGCGTCAAGGACGTAAGGCGGATGTCTTTTACATTGATTCATCAAAGAATGAAACCTGAATAAAAGCTAACTTTGAAAATATCTTACTTGCGTTGAGCGGTCCGTTCCTGCTGGGTAGAAGCGGAGATTTGCTGTCTGCCAGGATTGCGTTGGATATATATATATATATATATATATATATATACATATATATATATATATATATATATATATATATATAGCAAATCTTCTCCCCTTTCGGACAGACGAAGTCGCACTCGCAACACTGGCAATTTGATTTTTAATTAAAAACAGCAACAAGGCAATCCTGACGCGTTTCGTTCAGACATGAACTTTTTAAAAGGTAAGCCTTGACAACAGGACCCAATCACTGTCCACAGAGAAACTATTGCATTTTATATAATTTAAGCCCCCTAGTGGACACCCGGATGGGTGTATTGTTGTTGCATGCTGGAACCCGTGGTTCGTGATTGGTCATAATAATGACCCTACCGTGGGTTGTGTCACAAGTCTGTTGCTGTATTAAGGACAAGTTCCAATTCACATTCCGTGTTGCTCCCTAAACAGTCCTATTTTCGAGGCTGCAAAGGAACCATGCCGCATTCAGTATGCGGCGGCGTCCGCCACTCAAATTCGTTACCATGAGACAAACAAAGCTGGTTCAAGGTAGAGTGGTTATGGCGCTCTTGCTGGCAGTGCGTTACTTTGCGGCAGAACCAAGCCGCTGAACATTGCAAACCTTCTCCCTTTTCGGACAGACGAAGTCGCACTTGCAACACTGGCAATTTGATTTTTAATGAAAAACAGCATATATATATATATATATATATATATATATATATATATATATATATATATATATATATATATATATATATATATATATATACATAAACACCTCCATTTTAACTGTTTTTCCTTTGGAAAGCTACCTCATTCAGCTCCATTCAGCTCCAGGCTTCTCCTGACTACTATTTCTCCTTCACTTCAAAATGCTTAGAGTATGGATTGTGGGCCACTGCTATATCAGATGGGCTAAAGAGGCTGCAAAAAAGAGAGGTATTGACAGGGACTTGGGTTTGCGAAATGTGCAGAATACTTGGTTTGGCCAGAGAGGGTTAAAGTTTCATCAGTTGCTGGCTTTGGTTAAATTCATTGTGGATTCCCAGGCTCCTCACCTCATGATTGTGCACTGTTGTGGAACTACCTAGGCACATTGCTTGGAGTAGGGCTGGAAATCCTAATGAAAGAAACCTTTGCAGAACTGATGTTGCTTTTCCCTCACACTGTCTTGGTGTACTCTAATATATGCCAAAGATAGAAATGGAAGTGGTCAAATCAATTCTGTCCACAGATTGACAAAGCCAGGAAACATGTTAATAAAACAGTTTCTGCATTCCTCAGAGACCATCGCATGGGCTGTATCTATAACAACAATCTGCGTTTTGACATGCATGGAGTTTATAGAAATGATGGAGTGCATTTTACAGATGAGGGCAACAGGGTGTTTCTAAGTAACCTGAAACTCTGCATCCTGTCTTATGTGTAGCAGCCATATACACACAACCAACACAATGGCTCTTGTCAGAGCCACCCTAGTACCCGAAATATTGTGAAGTTTTTTGTAAAGGGGATTTTTTCTTTAGTTTTTGGGGATCTTCGCGATGACGTTGTGATCCCCACGGACAAGTCGTGAAAACGGAAAACAAAAGCAGACATTCAATGGCCACCAACACATCCAAAAATAATATGCAAAAGAATCCATTCTGAACATTGCACTACACATATTACTATATGCATACTTCTTTAAAAGCATTTTTAAACTCATATTTTTGTACTAAGCTTCTTTGAAAACCATCTTGCAGACCTATTTTCCATTTTCGCGGTTATTGGGGACGTCGCGATGATGTTGTTAACCTCAATGATAGTGCCTTTCCCATAAAGTGAAAACTCATATATGCACACACATTACAGTATTCTACACACTAGAGGTTGATTACTGTACACTTCAAACTCATCTTTTTCTACTGTATTTCTAGAACAACCATCTCTAAAACCTATTTTCCGTTTTCGCGGTGAGGCTCAAGATCGCAATGACATCGGTAATCGTGATCCCCGCGGTTACGTCGCGAAAGCAAAACCAGGAATTCAATAGCCACCACCACATTAAAAAATTATAACTATATAATTAATTCTAACCGTCACAGTAGATAACTCACTATGTAAATACCTCTATAAAAACATTTATCAATATCTCTTTAACAATGCATACTAATGATTCATTGATAGATTTAAAAAATATTTTTACCAGTGTTCGTGACAACGTCGGTAGTCGCGATGTCCCCACGATGGTACACGGGGGCCGCGCTGGCGGTCGCTGCATCATCGCGAATATCGCACGCGATAAACAAAATATATTTTGGACATGTAAGTTCTGTCACTAACACCTCCAGTTCTCAACCATGGAGTCAGAGTAGCTCCACCCTTACCGCTTATGTGGGCTTTCACACAGATTTTCAGCCCGGGAACTAATTTCGATAGATAAAATGGCAGCCGCAACATTCTATTCAGGTTGCGTCCAGCTAATCAGAGCTTTCCTGTTGGTGCATGCATTCGCGATTTATCCCGAAACCTTCGCGAAATATCCGCGGCCAGAGATATTACTATAAATTTAAACTTAAATTTCTCAAAAACTACTGAACGGATTTAGACTGAATAAGTCATAGTCATATATAGCTTTATTCTGAGCCATGACAGAACATCCATAAAAGCATTTACACACTTAAAATAACATGCTTCGAATTCATGTAACAACATTTTTAAAAGGAGTTAAAAGACAATTTTATCATAAAAGCAAATGTTTAAAATACAATTCATTAGTTTCAATCCGATACATATAAAAAAGTTATGAGCAAAAAGAGAAGTTGCTAAAAAAATCACCACTATACATAATTAAGTTATACCATCCTAAAAAGTTTAAAGTGCATTTACCCCGCATTCTTCATTTCCCACTTCCCATTATTATTAATCCTGATTACCTTATTAATCATGACTGTTGGTATATGTTCTAATTAGTATACTCTATCCGGCACCTATTATCAGCTTCTTTCTAGCATAAAACACTGCCCAGAGAAAAGATGACATGCTGCAGCAAATCTCTAGTGATGGCAATGACTGTATGTACAAATAAGCTGGGCGACATTGTTTAAAATTTAGGTGCCTTATCATTGGAAGAATGTACCGCTTCCTGTACTTAGAGTAAAATTTACACATTAAAATCACATGCATATTCTGGCGCAGTCTGCCATCACAGGGACAATTTACCAGGGCTCGTGACCAATCATTCATTTTGGGAAAGGTACATAATCTGTGAAATATGTCCAACCTTAAGCTTGTGAGCACAAACCTGTGACGTGTGTTTAAAACAGTTTTAAGATAAGGCTGCATATTAAAAGTGGATAATATCATTTGATTGCGTAAAACGGTAGGTTTTGGGATTTCAATTGTCAGGCTAAGTTTTCCAAGTGAGCCCCTGCCTCTATTTTCAGTGTCTTTCTGCTTATGGGAACTAGTGACTCTGGATTATCAAAATACTCTGGATGGGCCATATCACAATAGAACTGCTGGACATACGTCAGCCATGGAATAGATTTATACGCACTTAATTTCAAACAGTCATTGATTATCGCTCGGTTGAAATCAGTGTGGTCTGACACCCATATTTTGTGCCACAGCAGAATTGGTTGTAGTTTAATTAAATCACTTAGATATGGAGCACCTAGTTCGGAGTGTGTTACATAAGCTGAGGTGCTTTTTGGAGTAGCTAAAAAGTATCTTAAAAAAGTTATTTTCCGTTACTTGCAATTCCGGACATCTCTTGTGCCCCCATATACCCGCCCCATAAAGTGCAATACTAGTGCATTTTGCTTTATATATTTCCATCATCATTTCTGGAGGGTTCATACCTAGTCTACTTGCGAAACCTCTAATGGCCCAGCATGCCCTACTGAACAGGGTATTTCTATTTTCTATTGCATTATTCCATGTCCCGCCTTTGTCAAATAATACTCCAAGGTAAGAGAAGGTGTTCGTAAAATCAATCTTTACCCCTTTTATCTGTACTTTTCTACATTTTACGTTGTTATTTCTACACTTCATGATAAAGGTTTTCGATGGATTAACTTGGAGTCCCACATCGCTCATATATTTGACGAAGTTTGTGAGCAGCGTCTGTAGGGCCAATGGGGTGAATGCCATTAACACCACGTCGTCGGCGTAGAGGAGGGCAGGGACAGGGCGTGTGCCTATTTGTGGGAGATCTTTAGTAGTGGCCACAAGCTCCTCCCCCACACTGTTTATATAAAGTGAGAACAGGAAGGGGGCCAAGACACACCCCTGTCTTACCCCTCTCTCCACGTCGAAGGCTCTGGTGCACTCTCCTACATCCCCGTACCTTATCTTGGCTCTGCATCCTGTGTATAAATTCCTTAAAAAACTGATGATCGGTCCCTCTACCCCCATTTCTTTCAGCTTTGCCCACAGCCTCGCATGTATCACATAGTCAAACGCCGATGTAAGATCGACGAAGGCTAGATATAAAGACCCCTTCTTGATTCTTACGTATTTCCCAATAAGCATATTCAAGTTGAGGCACTGCTCGATTGTACCAACCCCCGATCTAAACCCATATTGCAGGTCTGTAAGTATCCCCTCACTTTCCGCCCAGTTCTGCAGTCTCTCTAGGATTATACGTCCTGCTATTTTTACCAGGGAGTCAATCAAGGAGATTGGCCTGTAACATGCAGGGTCCTGGCGGTCCCTTTTTTGTAAATTGGTACTATGATTGGCTCTCCCCAGGACACGAGAAAGCCTGCTAGGCAAGAAGCCCTCAGTACCTGCATAAGTAAGGGACCCCATAGATGTACATTATCCTTGTATAGATCAACCGGGATTGAGTCTGGCCCTGGTGCTTTCCTACTCTTGCTAGATAGTATTGCTCTAGTGACTTCCTCAAAAGAGAAAGGAGAAATAACAGAAGTGAGGGACTGTGTTTCATTATCGTTTGTCATCAGTCCCTGGTTTTGAGGCTTTATGTTTTCTGGTGCCGAATAAATTCTAGCAAAGTGCTCAACCCATTCTTCCTCCAAAATTGCGATCTCTATTTTGGGGTCGTCTCTGTGCTCCAGGGAGAGGAATTAATTATCTTCCAAAATGTTCTTTCATCATTACCCTCCGCAGCCTCTTGTAGGGACTCCCATGCAGACTCTCTTAAAAATGTTTTTCTTTTCTTTACTGCCTGCTTGTAATTCAATCTACACTGCTGTACTTCTCTATTGCACCTGGGCATTTTATGTAGTGCCTCCTTCAAATTTTTATGTGCTTTAGTACATACAGAGTCAAACCACCCTTTTTCTCTATTTTTTATCTTCCTGCTAGGGGCAAAGAGTCTCTCTTTCGCATCCTTTGCAATAGCCAAGAATGCTCCAATGATATCATTTGGGGATGCATTTTCGTTTAGACATACATCAAAGTCAGCTTTATTTTTAATTATTAACTGTGTGAGGAAGTCCTCTGGGATTATCTGCGTCCAGCGCAGTGTATATCCATTCCGCCTTAGTACTTCAATCCTCTCTGCTTGTGGAATTACATTATTATTAGTTCGATAAAAAAAAGGTACTGTTGCTAGTTGAAGGGTCAGTGGGAAGTGGCCGCTTATTGCAATCTCTTTTGTACTAAAATTAAAAATGGCACCCGCACAATGGTTTAACAATAAGATATGGTCTATGATGCTACCGTTGGTAGACCCATTAAATGTTTTCCCTCGGCGTGCATAAGGTGTTGAAATTTCGTTTGAGAATGCCAAATCGAATTTTATTATTAATTCATTTAGTTTATTGCCATATAAGCTATGAGCGAAATGTGGGAGATCTATGTCTTCCTTAACTGATATACCGCAAATGTTCCCTGACTGTGTATCACACCGACGTTTGTTAAAATCCCCCCCCCACAGGACTGTAATGAATTTATCTTTACCCTCAATAATGCATTCCAGGTCCTTGTTTAATTCCTGCAACTCATCAGTTATTACTCTCAAGGTGGCGTTGTTATAGAAATTAATTATTAACAGGCTAGCAGACCCTTTTGTACTACACACCATGATCTGATAAAACAGATTATTTGTCTCAAACTCTATTTTAGTAAACTGTAAAGTGTTTGCTATATATGTACATAAACCCCCCTTGGCCCTTCCATGAAGGGAGGGTATTGCATGCGTAAAGTATGACCTATTCCCATTTATGTGGATGACCTCCGTAAGCCATGTCTCTTGGAGACGTATAATTTGATGTTTCCTTATAAAATCCAACCATAATGTAGAATGTATTTTGCCACGTAGTCCCGCCAAGTTCCAAAACGTACATCCAAAAGTCTCAGTTTTGGGTAGAGCTACTCTATCTGCATGGTTCTCTTTCGTGAGGGATTGAACATTATGGTTGGTTAGTTGGGCAGCTGTTTCATTCCTCAAAGCGATCTCTTCGTGTATTGTCGGAGGGTTCCTGACCATGGTTATCTCTACTAAATTTTCCTTATCCCGGATTATTTGTGATCCGTTATGTCCTGTTGGTCTGGCCTCCTCCTTGTATCAGTCCAGGCCGTCCAGCGTCGTTAGACTATGGAATGTATTGTGGGTTGGGATTGTAATGTTTAAAAAGCTTGTTCTCTGCTCATACCACGGTTGAGAACACCGAGTATTTCTCTTATTTAGAGGCTGGTAGAAGTAACCAAGGGGGCGTAATAATATACCTTCTCCATAAACGTTAAAGGTCCCAATCCTGTCTAGTACTGTGTCCACCAACTGGGGACACCTACAGTTCACTACCACACAATCACCACTCTGTGTTTTAGTCCCTCTCCCTACCCACTTACCATCTTAAAGTCTCTGAATAGGTGATGTGTTAGACCTGTTCTCACACACAACCAATTTAGAGCCTTATTTCTCAATGAGACCCAGTTGCTCTTTTTTGTTTATATTCAGCAAGGGGACGTTCTTCAAGACTACCACGTATGGAGCGGCCACTGGTGGAAGGTCCAAATTTTCTATAAAACTTTCTGTTGTTACTTCCTCCTGATTGATAGCCCCTGGTGTTTCCCGGGCTCTCCCAGTGTCCTTTCCCTTCTCATTCCTCGACCTGTCCCCTCCAGCTGACCTTGATCTATGTCCGTCTCCCCCTCCTACGTTTTTCAAACCCTCATTATTAGAGGGATTATTGATGGTCCCTCTGGTTGAGCTATCCTTAGTTAAATGGATGCTACTCGATTCAGCTGATACTGTACGTGGGGGGGCGGGATCTATTTTATCATTATCCTTTTGCTTTTGGCCTGCTGAAAAGATTGTCAAGAGTTCTAGGCAGGAGTTAGTTCTACTTTCAACTTTAGTTCATCTAGCTTGTATTGTCCCCATGGTGTCTTTCACAAGCTAATCTAGTATTTGGAAAGCCTCCGTTAAAGCATCTAATTTTTGGATAATTAAATTGATTTTTGGGGCTGATGGGGTAGTCTTTGTATTTACCTCTGTTTGGGCCAACCCCTGGATAAGGGGTTTACCCTTATTGTTTTTAGTCAACTCTTGTCTTGGTAGGGCCGAAATATTCTGGGGGCATGGTCTTTTTCGCACCCGCTTTGGTGGGGGGGAGCTAGATTTAGCCAGGGAAATACTGTCGTTTATATATTATACACAGCCATTTTCCCTATTAGCCACCACCCCATCATCCTCCCTTGTAATTCCTGTGCTTGTTGTATTACCTCCCATACTATTCTTGATATTAGAATGGGCCCCCTCTGATGAGTTGTTATTCATCATAGATGCTTTACTCTCATTCTCCCCACTTGATCTGCTCTCCATGTTGGCGTTGCCAAAGTTCTCGTACTCCTTAATGGGGGACCGTACTTTAATAATAGTAGCTGATTCACTCCCTCCCCCCCGGATAGCAATGATTCTTCGACCGCCGAGATCTGCTTTTCGATGTCTCCCATCACCCGTGATATTTTTTAGTAATGACGTTTGTGTCTTGTCTGGGGAAGGGGCTTTTTTACTAGTGGCTACGTGTTTTCTTTTTCCCATATTGGTGGCATGCGTCTTTTTTATCCCTGCTATATGAGAATTTACAACAATGGTTAGGAAAAGCAGGGGATACTAAGGAACACCACACCAATTTGGAAAAAGGGCAAATCTAGCTTATCGCACTTGTCACCCTTTCTCTTTCTCAGATTAACTCAATGCTCTACGCAATTAACCCACCAACACAGCCTATTGTATATTTATCACTCGGAATTAACTTCTCTTCGTCCTTTGGCCCCCCTTTTTTAACATACAATGTCTTTACACCCTTCAGTTAAAGAGAACAGTCATATATAGCTACAATTGCCTCTCACACACCTCATTCCTATGGGCAGCTAAAAATAGCAGTAATAAAGTGTGCCCCCTATGGTTATTCTAGGTAAAATATAAATAAAAATAAAGAGCCTTGAGAGGAATAGGATTAAAACATGTACCATAAGCTTAGAAGTCCCAGTGTCTCTTCCTGCCTTACCACTCAAGGTATAAGGCGTCCTTTAATGTCGGCCACTAATTTCCGGTGACCTGTCCCGGAGGCTGGCTGGAAGGGGCGTAGCCCAGCCCTGCCTCCTCCTGTCACCGACGGGCGCAGGACGGGCCCGCCCTTGGCCCGGGCTTTGCCCCGGCACAGCCCGCACGCGTCGCGTGCTGGGTGCCGCGGGAGCCTCTGAGTTAATTTATGCACCTCCGGGCACAGTATTGTTAACGGTGGCGCCGAGGCTGCTGGGAGTTGGAGTCCTTACGCCACGCTCCTCTCCCGGTAGTGCACGCACTCACGCTATGGCCCCCTTGATGCTGACAGGCAGACTGGTGAGTACTTTGGCGTCCTTTGGCTTGGCTTCTCTGTGACACTGGCAATGGCAGTTACGATTCAAGGCTTCCTTAGACTGAATAAACGAAAGGCACTTCCTTGAACCGACATCTACCTCACTGCCAAAGTTGGTCTAAGTCTATCCAAATTAACTAAAGGTTCCTATCCAAATTAACATTACAATCGCAACCTTATTTCATGCCCCAAATTCTCAGTCCCCACTGCACGGATCACCCCCAACCTTTCCCAATCAATAGTACCCACCGTGACACTTGTTGGGCAAAATTTCATGCAGATTGGTCAAACGACGCCAAAGTTATAGCCAAGTAAAAAACGCTTTTCCTGTAGAAACTAGGTCCTAACTATAACTACCTACTGGCTGGCAACTGCCAGTAGGTATATATATATATTCCTAGAAAAAAACTAAGGTTCTAGGGACGTTATAGTTAGGGTGACATTTCACTCGTACAAAACCAGAGAAATTCAGTGAGCTAACTATAACCTACGCCACCGCAATAAACTGCTGATGATGTCACATATTACATCACTCATTACATGGTCAGTGACATCACTGATGACATCTCAAATGTCATCGCTGATTATATCACTGATGACATTATCCAGTGAGTGAGTGTTTCTTAAAAGTTTAGGAATATTATATATATATAGATATATATTTTACCTACTGGCGGTTGCCAGTAGGTAGTTATAGTTAGGACCTAGTTTCCATGGGAAAAGCGTTTTTTGATTTGCCAATATCTTTGGCGCCGTTTGACGAATCTTCGCAAAATTTTCAAAACTAATAGGGCGCTCAGGGTCATCTCCTGTCTTGAAAGTTTCGGGGTGATTCGTCAAGCGGGGGCCGAGGAAAAAAGGGGGGTCCCAAAACGTGTTTTCTCCATGTTAATTTCCATAGGAACCTTTTGTCGCAGCTGCAGCCCAAACTGCTGAACAGAATTGCACCAAATTTGGCAGAGAGGTAGCTCTTGGTTCAGAGTACACTCTTTGCTTTAAATAATGTAAATCCATTCAGTAGTTTTTGAGAAATTAATAAAAAAATGCAAACAATATCTGGTGACAGCTGTGGATCCGCGAACCCTCCCGAGCCCAAGCTTTATTTTGATTGGCTGCCAACACTGCAAACCAAAAAGTGTTAGCAGCCATCTTGTGACTCGGTTGAACCGAGTCACAAGAAAAAAGGTAAAAATCAGGATAAGGGCAGGGTAGAAACACCCTAACCCCCTAGGCCTGCTCAGGGGGTCCCACAGGGACCCTGAGGGCCCCAAAAAAGCATTTTTTAAATATTTTCGGTGGGACTCGCATGCAGATTTGTAATGTGGTGGCCCGCAGGGGCCCCTGCAGCCCAGGGGACCGCCACCTGCCTGGGGCGTGAATAATATTATGCGGGGGCACGCAGCCTGCCCGCAGCCCCGGGGATCACCACCTCCCTGGGTCTTGTAAAAAAAACTGTTTGGGGAGGCTCCTGCCCCCGTGCTGCCCCAGGGATGCCACCTCCCCTGGACATTTCTGTTTATATGGGTGGGGGGCCCCGAGGGCCCCCCAAGCCCCGGGGACTTTCATGAAGTGAAGCAAATTGCTTTTGGACAAGGGGAGCTGCTTGTTTGCAGCTCCCTGTGTTCAAAAGCAATGCCGGCTCCCGCAGGTGGCAGGGAGTCGGCAGGGACCGCAGGGGCATTGGGGCTCCCCCTGTGGTCTCCAACATTAGGGCATGCCCCGGGTGATGGGGTCCCCGGGTAAAAAAATGCCCGGGCAGGAGGGGGCAAGTGTTTTTTTTTTTTTTTTAAATGGCTGTGCCTCGGGGGATGGGGTCCCCGGGGCAGACTTTGAGTAATAAGACTGGGGAGTATTTTTTTTTCCGGGTTTGGAGTCGCGACCCCATCTCGGCTCTCAGTGCGTCCCCCCATGTAACGTCGCGATGGATTCGCAGTTCCACCTCAAATACATAATTTAATAGTATAGTATTTAGAAGGTTGTATTGCACTTGTGACCTTTTTTTAAAAGATAGGGAGTTTGAAGTTATTTTTTCACAATAAATTTTGATAGAGTTATTAATTATATAATAAACAAAAAGTTATAAGTCAAAGGTGAAGAGTGTATTGTGTTGTAGTACATTAAAATCCTGCTTTTGCTACTAGTTCACAACAGGGTCACAAATCTAACCCTTAAAAAAAAGAAAGAGTACTGTTGGGTTACAGGGTGGCTCTAAAAAGAGCCCTTGTTTTCAATCTGACTTTGTTGAAGCTACATGTAAGTGCGGACACACAGCTTAAGGTTGTTGAGAAACACTGTTTCCTTTATCTGTGAAGTGCACTCCATCACTTCTGTAGATGTAATCCATATCAATATGTAAATTGTTGTTATAGATAGAGCCCATCCTATGGTCTTTGAGGTAAGCAGAAACAGCTTCATTACCAATCTTCCTAGCTTTCTCAATCTGTGGACAGAATTGATTTGACCACTTCCATTTTTGTCTTTGGCATATATACAAAGACAGTTTGAGGCAAAAGCAACATCAATTGGGCAAAGGTATCCTTCATTAGTATTTCCATCCCAACCCCAGCCAATGTTCCTAGGTCATTGCCACCACAGTGCACAATCATGAGGTCAGGGGGTTGGAGATGCAAAAATGATTTAACCAAAGGTATCAATTGGTGCCACTTTGATCCTCTCTGTGCAACCCATTTCATATTCACATTTTGCAAACCTAGGTCTTTGTCAATACATCTGTGTTCAGCGTACCTTTTGCACCAGAAAACATAGCTGTGCCCTACAATCCACACTGTCAGCATCTTGAAGGGAGGTCTAGAAGTAATGAAAAGATGTCTGTAGCTGAGAAAGTCAGTTGGTAGAATGAGAGGTGGGGAAGATGTTGTTTTTTCAAAAAGCCAACAAGTGATTGGCTGTTCATCAACATTGTGCACTCCAAAATAGGATGCATGTTACTTTGCTGAGGAATCATGTTTCTGATTGGTTATTAAAAAATGTTTGAAAGGTACAGTAGATAGGATAAGGTACTATTTTGCAAAAGCCAACCACACCTGCTGTTTGCATTTGTAAGCTTGTGTGATGAGCTTGAAAATATGGTGAACTTGTGACCTTGCAGTACACTTGAATGTTGCAGAAAGTATTACTATGGAAACTGGGATTCAGGACCACAGGGGAAGGGTTGAAACTTTACAATGGATTTAAAATGTGAAATAGAAACTTAAAATATAAGTGATTTGTTACTAAATTAAGGTTTTCTAAGTCATTCGTATGTGTAGAACTAGTGTGTTGTTAAGAAAGTATACTAGTATTATTAGGAATAGGATTTTGAACTCCCTTTTAGGGTTTGCGGCTTCATCGCAACGCTGAAATGCGGTACCGCGCTGGAGTCGCGAATCCAAAAAATTACAGAACAAGTTTGAGCACTATTTGAAGACAGTTAGAAAGGGTTAATATGTATAACCAATAGAAATGTGTTTCACAATTTGAAATAATATAGGAAGCAATGTGATTTGTTACTTACATTTATTTGTGTGCAGAAAGAGAGGGAAAGTTTGCCATTACTGGTTTCACATTGCTCAGAGTGCTGCATGACATTTATTGTGTACAAAAGAAAATCTGTAATGAGTTTCTGGTATTTGATATTCTATAAAACTATTTCAAAGGTGAGTAAGAAATTTATAAGGTGTGTTATGTATTATGGAGCAGTGGTTTACTCTTGTACTGTAATGTTTGAAATATGTTATCAAATGTACAGATGTCTATTGTAGTTTGTTTTATTGTAATGAAACGATATTTGAAATAGTTTGTGAAAGTAACGTGTACATTGGCAGATGCATTAGTAATTATGGTAGTTTGTATGAGTGTGTGGAAAGGTGCAGATGTAGTATGCTGCATAATTGAAAGTGCATTATGGTGTAGTGACTGAGGTATATTTCTACTTGCACTTGTATTCTGACATGTGTTATGCCAATGAAGATGGTAGAGTTATAAAAAAAACAGGTATACTTCTATTTGTATGTTTCTCTTACACATGATGCTACTAGGAAAAGGTACAGACACATTCATGCATGGTTTTAGGAGTATAGTGAGACTTTTAACAGACACTTGGAAAAAGTTGCTGCTTTGCATTTGGCTAGGCCCAACACTCTCAGTAGTTGCTGAGGAGTGAAGCTGCAGCACAAAAGTGAGGTTTAAGACTTGTTTGTAGAAGGATTAGTGATTAGGTTAGCTCACATTGGTCTATGGAAATGTACACTTCAAATACACCGCAACATTTTAGGTATGTGTATGAAATGGAGAGTGCAGTCTGTCAAGTTTGAGGTAATTTGTAATCTTATGAGTTAAGTATGTGTCAGCTTGCTCATGTATTCTCACATGTGTTATACCTGTAAAGATGGTAGAGGTGTAAAACACTGGTATACATGTATCTGTAGGTTTCTTTTACAATGATGCCACTAGGAAAAGGTACAGACACATGCATGCATGGTTTTAGGAGTATAGTGAGACTTTTAACAGACACTTTGAAAAACTTGCTGCTTTGCATTTGGCTAGGCCCAACACTCTCAGTAGTTGCTGAATAGTGAAGCTGCAGCATAAAAATGAGGCTTAAGACTTTTTGGTAGAAGGATTAGTGATTAGGTTAGCTTGTATTGGCCTATGGAAATGTACACTTTAAATATGCCGCATAATTTTAGGTGTCTCTTTGAAAGGGAAAGTGCAGTCTGGAAATGTACACTTCAAATACACCGTATCATTTTAGGTATGTGCATGAAATGGGGAGTGCAGTCTGTCAAGTTTAAGGGACTTTGTAATCTTATGAGTTAAGTATGTGTCAGCTTGCTCATGTATTCTCACATGTGTTATACCTATAAAGATGGTAGAGGTGTAAAATACTGGTATACATGCATTTGTAGGTTTCTTTTACACATGATGGCACTAGGAAAAGGTACAGGCACATGCATGCATGGTTTTCAGAGTATAGTGAGACTTTTAACAGACACTTGGAAAAACTTGCTGCTTTGCATGTGGCTAGGCCCGACACTCTTTAGTTGCTGAATAGTGAAGCTGCAGCACAAAAGTGAGGTTTAAGACTTGTTGGTAGAAGGATTAGTGATTAGGTTAGCTCGTATTGGTCTGAGGAATTGTACACTTCAAATACGCCGCATAATTGTAGGTGTCTCTTTGAAATGGAAAGTGCAGTCTGTCAAGATTAAGGGACTTTGTAATCTTATGACTCAAGTATGTGTCTGCTTGGACATGTATTTACACATATGTTATACCTAGAAAGATGGTAGAGGTATAAAACACTGGTATACATGTATTTGTATGTTACTTTTACACATGATGCCACTAGGAAAAGATACAGACACATTCATGCATAGTTTTAGGAGTATAGTGAGACTTTTAACAGACACTTGGAAAAAGTTGCTGCTTTGCATTTGGCTAGGTCCATCACTCTCTCAGTAGTTGCTGAAGAGTGAAGCTGTAGCACAAAAGTGAGGTTTAAGAGTTGTTGGTAGAAGGATTAGTGATTAGGTTAGCTCGTATTGATCTATGGAAATGTACACTTCAAATACGCTGCATAATTTTAGGTGTCTCTTTGAAATGGAAAGTGCAGTCTGTCAAGGTTAAGGGACTTTGTAGTCTTATGACTCAAGTATGTGTCTGCTTGCACATGTATTTTCACATGTGTTATACCTATAAAGATGGTAGAGGTATAAAACACTTTTATACATGTATGTGTATGTTTCTTTTACACATGAAGGCACTAGGAAAATGTACAGGCACATGCATGCATGGTTTTCGGAGTATAGTGAGACTTTTAACAGACACTTGGAAAAACTTGCTGCTTTGCATTTGGCTAGGCCCGACACTCTCAGTAGTTGCTGAGTAGTGAAGCTGCAGCACAAAAGTGAGGTTTAAGACTTGTTCGTAGAAGGATTAGTGATTAGGTTAGCCCATATTGGTCTATGGAAATGTACACTTCAAATACACTGTATCATTTTAGGTATGTGTATGACATGGAAAGTGCAGCCTGTCAAGTTTAAGGGACTTTGTAATCTTATGAGTTAACCCCTTCGCCGCGGCGCGAATTCCGCCGCGGTGCGGGGTGGCTAGGGTGTGGGCGTGGTGCTGCGGTGCTCATGACGGCTCTCGGCCGTCATAAATCACGGTGGGCGTGTGCTCATGACGGCCAGGAGCCGTCCAAACTCCGCCCACTAATTAATTCTCCCGCACAGGTGGGGAATTAACACCGCGTGGGAGGAGCGGCAACGTTCGGACGGCTCCCGGCCGTCATGAGCACATGCCTTATGTGACTCATGACGGCCCGGAGCCGTCATGAGCACCGAAGAGGCTAAGTATGTGTCAGCTTGCTCATGTATTCTCACATGTGTTATACCTAGAAAGATGGTAGAGGTATAAAACACTGGTATACATGTATTTGTATGTTACTTTTACACATGATGCCGCTAAGAAAAGGTACAGACACATTCATGCATGGTTTTAGGAGTATAGTGAGACTTTTAACAGACACTTGGAAAAAGTTGCTGATTTGCATTTGGCTAGGCCCAACACTCTCAGTAGTTGCTGATGAGTGAAGCTGCAGCACAAAAGTGAGGTTTAAGAGTTGTTGGTAGAAGGATTAGTGATTAGGTTAGCTCGTATTGATCTATGGAAATGTACACTTCAAATACGCTGCATAATTTTAGGTGTCTCTTTGAAATGGAAAGTGCAGTCTGTCAAGGTTAATGGACTTTGTAGTCTTATGACTCAAGTATGTGTCTGCTTGCACATGTATTTTCACATGTGTTATACCTATAAAGATGGTAGAGGTATAAAACACTGGTATACATGTATTTGTATGTTACTTTTACAGATGATGCCACTAGGAAAAGGTACAGAAACATGCATGCTTCCTTTCAGGAATATAGTGAGAATTACACCTTTATACTCAAGCACTAGGTATGCACTGATGTAAAGAGGCACATATCACTCTTGGACTCATGAATTCAGTTAGGCATTATTATTCAGTTATGCAATCAAGGAGGCACTACCTATACACACTTCTAATCACTCAGACATTAACCATACATTCATATAATCACCCAGACACTACTATTCCACTCAAACATTCACTCAGGCAGTACCTATGCACTCATGTATTCACTCAGACACTACTGATGCACTCATGCAATGGCTCAAGCATTACCGTAACACTCATACTTTCTGTCAGATATTTCCCATACACTCATACAATCATCCAGTTACTACCTCTGCAGTGATAGAATCATACAGGCAGTATCTGTCCACTCATCCATTATCTCAAGCTCTAAACATACACTCATGCAATAAACCATGCATTAGCCTTGCACTCATAGTTTCTCTCAGGTAATTTCCATGCACTGATCCAATCACCTAGGCAGTATCCCTGCATTCATTCAATCATCCAGGCACTACTCTAGTACTGAACTATTCACTTAGGCAGTACCTATCCAGTCATCCATTCTCTCAGGCACTACATGTGCACTCATCCAATGACCCTACCATTACTCTTACATTCATGCTTTTACTCAGGCACTACTTATGCAGTCATACAGTTGAGGAGAAACTACCTATACACACATTCAATGAATCAGGTATTACCTATGCAATCTTGCAATCACCCAGGCACTACTTTTGCAGTCAAAGATTTACTCAGACAATATCCATGCACTCGTCCATTTCTTCAGGTACTACTGTTGCACTCATACAATAAACTACTTATTACTTTTTGAGTCATCCTTGTACTCAAGTACTAGCTATTACTCTTGCACTCATGAATTCACATATGCACTAGCAATGCACCTACTCACTCATCCAGTTAGTACCCCTGCATTCATGGAATCACCAATACACTACTCCTCTATTGATGAAGTCATCAACATACTACTTATATACTCATACAATTAGTGAAACAGCACTCTTGCACTAAACCATTCTCCTACACAGTACCCATGTGCTCATTCAATGAGGTAGGCATCATTCTTTCAGTTATTCTTTTACTCAGATACTACCCATGCACTGATGTTATTATCCAGACATTAGTCTTGGAGTCATAGACTCTGTCAGGCAGTTGTCAGGTATAGAATTATTTGTATATTTGTTTTATATTTGATGCCACCTGGACAAAGTGCAGATACATGCATGTTTGCTTATTGGAATATAGTGAGACTTATAACAGACATTCAAAACCAAACTGCTTTCTATTTGGCTAGGCCCAACACTGTTAGTAGTTGGTCAATAGTGAAGCTATGCCACAAAACTGAGGTTTAAGACATGTTGGTAGAGGTATTAGTGATTAGGTTACCTTGTATCAGTCTATGTAAAAGAGCAGTCCAAGTACATCTTAGAAATTTTGGTGTCTCCTTGAAATGTGAAGTGCAGTTTGTCAGGTTTCAGGGACTTTATGGTCTTATGGCTCAGGTATCTCTCTACTTGCACATATATTCTCACACATGTTATGCATCTGAAGATGTTAGATGTATAAAACACAGGTATACATCTATTTGTATGTTTCTTTTATATATGATGCCACTAGGAACAGGTACAGACAAATGCATGCATGGTTTTAGGAGTATAGCGAGACTTTTAGCAGACATTATGAAAAACTTGCTGCTTTGTATTTGGCTAGGCCCAATACTGTCAGTAGTTGTTAAATAGTGAAGTTGCAGTACAAAAGTGAGGTTTAAGACTTGTTCGTAGAAGGATTAGTGATTAGGTTAGCTTGTATTGGTCTATGGAAATGTACACTTTAAATATGCCGCACATTTTTAGGTGTCTCTTTGAAATGGAAAGTGCAGTGTGTCAAGTTTAAGGGACTATATAATGTTATGACTAAAGTATGTGTCTTCTTGCACATGTATCCTCACACGTTTTATGTCTATAAAGATGGTAGAGGTATACAACACTGTTATACATGCATTTGTATGTTTCTTTTACATTTTTTTATTTTACAGAGTTTTATACAGCGCAAACTTGACCCGAAGGTATCAGGTATCAGAGTGTTTTACAAGAGAACCAGTTGCTTTACATGAGGACACATTCATTTTTGTTAGGCACAGGGAGATTAAGTGATTTGCCCAGAATCAAAGGATGTTGCGCGTCCTTGCCGAGACACGAACTCGGTTCCCCAGATTTGAGGTCGACCGCCCTAGCCGTTAGGCCAACACCTCTCCCCATACATATGATGCCACTAGGAAAAGGTACAGACACATGTATGTTTGCTTTTAGGAATATAGTGAGAATAACATGTCTATACTGAAGCAGTAGGTATGCACTAATGTAAAGAGGCACTTATCAATCTTGGACTCATGAATTCACTTAGGTATTCTTATTCGGTTATGCAATCAAAGAGGCACTACCTATACACACTTCTAATCACTCAGACATTAACCATACATTCATATATTCACCCAGACACTACTATTCCACTCAAACATTCACTCAGGCAGTACTTATGCACTCATGTATTCACTCAGACACTACTGATGCACTCATGCAATGGCCCAAGCATTACCCTAACACTCATATTTTCTCTCAGGTATTTCCCATTCACTCATACAATCATCCAGTTACTACTCCTGCAGTCATAGAAGCACTCAGGCAGTACCGATACACTCATACATTTATACAATAACTCAAGCACTACTGTTGCACTAAACCATTCTCTTAGGCAGTACCCATGCAGTCATCCTAATATCCAGGCATTACTCTTGCAGTGATAGTTTTACTCAGGCACTACCCATGCACTGATATAATCACCCAGATATTATTCTTCAAGTCATAAACTCACTCAGACAGTACTTATGCACTCATGTAATCACCTAAGCAGTACTTCTCCACTTATACATTCACTCAGGCACTACCCATGTATTCATGTAATCACTCAGGCAGTATTCTTAAACTCAACCATTCACTCAGACACTACCTATGCACTCTTTGAATGACCCAGGCATTAGCCTTGCACTCATACAATCATTGAAACCTAGTCTTGCATCTTTCTGCACTTCACTTGTGTCTTTCTGCACCTCTGTTACTCCTTTATGTACTTCTGTTGCCTCTTTCTACATTTCTGCTGCTTCTTTCTGCACTTATCTTGCCTCTTTCTGCAACTTTGTTGCTTCTTTCTGTACTTTTCTTCCTTCTTCCTTCTTTCTGTACCTCTCTGACTTCTTTTCCACTCCTCTCCCGTTTCTGTACCTCACTTGCATCTTTCTACATCTTTCTTCCAGTTTCTGTACTTTATTTGACTCTTTCTGTACCTTTCTTGCCTTTTTCTGCACCCTTGTACTCTGTTTTTCCACCACTGTTGCATGTTTCTGCACCACTCTTGCCTCTTTCTGCACATCGATTGCTTCTTTCTCTATTTCTCACATTTTTCAGTAGCTGTGTTCTTTGAGTATTTTATTTTGCTGTTTCTAAACCTTTCTTTTTCCCTGTCTCTTTCTTTCTCTGTGAGCACCTTTTCTTCTGTTTTTGCAGTTGTTTTGCTTGTTTTTACACTTTTCCCATGTTATTTGTTATAAATGCAATAGGAATGTAATTGTAATTTTGTGCTTAGTTGTTATTTTCAATATTGAGATGTTATTAATTTTAAAATTTTTAATTAATGTAACAAACTAATCAAACTATTCTTTGTTTTAAAAAAGATATTTTGATTGGATTATAAATAGAAGATGGCAAGAAAACATGAAGAGAGAAGGGTACAAAGAAAACAGAAGTACTTAATGAAAACTAAAAAGAGTGGACTAGAAAAACACCAAAAGATTGCTGAGGATAAAGTCTCTTCTGGTAAGAGAACTAAACAATTTATTAAAAAAGTTGTGGAGAGATTAAACAAAGAAAATACTAAACAAAGGAGAAAAGAAATTTTTACAACAAAGCAGAAGCAAATAAAGAGATACAATGGAAAAAAAACATTCATTTTTGGAAAAGTAACACATTTCAAAAAAAGACAGAAACAATTTAAAGACATACGTGTACGTATGTTTCAGAATGGAGTAATTCAAAATCTATTAAAAGATTGTAAAAAGTATAAAAAAAAGATCAGCAGCATATAAGAAGAAGCAACAGATTGAAAGTGTAGTAGATACTGCTTTTGAATTGAAACGAAAATTATTTATATTGGCATTGAAAAGAATGAAAACATTAACTAAAACAATGCATTTTATGAATGAGAAAAGCAAAAGAAAAAGACTGGTTAATAGAAGTAACTTTTGCAAAACTTTTTCTGGTGAATGGAAGCACACTTCTAGTACTGAGCCTCTCTTTAATGAAGAAAGCTATTTTCAACAAAATACATTAGTTCATGCAGTTGATACCAGTGGTCGTTGTTATGAGATGAAAGATGGTTGTCCAATTGAAAAAGAAAAGATGGTTCCTAGGAATGTGGAAGAAGTAATAGCTGAAGAAGTTCAAGGGAGACGTACACAAGCTCCAGTGTATCAGTAGGATTGTAGTAGTATTTGTAGTATTCAACAGGAATCTATTGACATATTACGAGTTTTCTTATGAGAATATGATCAAAAAAATGTTAAACAGAAGATTAAGATGTTGCAAGGACTAGACCCATGTAAAGTAAGAAAATATACTAAGTTGCAGGGTCATTCTTTGGCTTGTCTTTCTAGGAAAGTGTGCAAAAGTACATTTAATCATTTAAGAATGTTAGCAGTACACCACTCAGAAATGCGGAAGTTAGTAAGGAGATTGTACTACGTAAAAAGTCCTGCATTATTTTTAAGTGAAACGAATGCAGCTCTTTTGCTTGGTTCAGCATTGGATGTAAAAGAAGTTTGTGATTATATACAGTTTTGTTTCTTTGGTTCACAGGAGGAGTGTAGAGAAAGTGAGAGCTTGATAAGCATAGGTGTTGAAGAACAGGTGGAAGATATTAGTACTGACAAGTTTGCAGATGAAATTACAAATTTTAAGATACTTTCATGTGAAAAACCAAACTATTTTTGTGTTTGTTGTCGAAGTACTCACTATAGAAGTCAAACTAGGAATGTTCATCTATACTTAAAAAGTGAAAAGGAAAACAATGATAAGTGGGAGCAGTTTGGTGCTTATTTGTTGGTGGAAGGTCGTTTTGAGTTGGGTACTGATCAACGTATTTGTAAATATTGTTACAATAAATTAGAAGAGAACAAAATGCCAGCTAGAGCAGTACATAACAACTTAGAGTTGGTAGCTATTCCTCCAGAACTGGCAGATTTAAATGCATATGAGTCCATTCTTATTCAATCTGTGCACCCGTTTCAGGCTATAGTTCGTATGGAGCCTAAAACAGGTAAGTTGCCTCCAACAGATTTACAAAGAGGTCTGAAAGGAAGAGTTGTGTACTTACCTTTAGATTTTAAGAAAAATATTGAAACTGTTGGTATAGAGAGAGAGGAAAGTGAGCCTGTAGTTATTCTAGTTAATGGTGTACCAACAAAGAGTTGAACAATATGGCAAGAGTTAGTAGATGTTACCAAACTTCAAAAGGCTACATTATATCTGGTACAAAACAATATTTATTATAAAACTGTAAATGTGGAAGAACAGGAAATATGTTTAGAAGATGAAAAAGAAATTTCAAGTGGGCAAATAGAAAAAGTGGACAAGTCCAGGAGTGAAGAGATTTACAAGCATTACAGTATACATCCTCTACATTCAAAAGAAGTGATAGGAAACAGTATTGAATTGTTTCAAATGAGGAAAGCAAAGGGAACTCCCATGAGTGTATAGAAAAAAGTTTAGAAGCTTGTTGTTTTCCACAGCTGTTCCCCACTGGAGAAGGTGGACGATATGATGAACGAGGCAGTACAGATTCCAGCTTCAGAATACCGCTCAACAAGATTGTACTCAGAAGATCCATGATTTCGACAGTGCATTACATATATATTTCATCTTCTGTTTGAAAGTGACTTGTCTGCACTTTCATATGCAGTGAACGACATATTAAAAACAGGAGTTCATCTTACACATGTTTCCGCAAAGGAATTCATGGACAAAGTTCAAGAAAGAGATGATCATTTAGAATCTCAGTTAATTAATTTGATGCCGTGTCAACGTGGTACCAATGAATATTGGTATCATTGTCACGGAGAACCTAAATGTATGTTAAGAAACTTAGGTACCCCTACGTGGTTTGTTACACTTAGCTGTGCTGAATATGCATGGGACGATTTACTTGAATTTCTAAGAGAAGCAAATTCAAATGTTAAAACTATTGAATTGAAGACAGCTGGAGAACTCTGTTCCTTGGATCCTGTAAATGTGTGCAGATATTTTGATCATAGGTTTCAAGCTATGATGTCTTTTATCTGCAATAAAAATAATCCACCTCTTGGAGACGTTACTGATTTCTTTTGGAGAAAGGAGTACCAAGCCAGAGGTGCTCCTCATATACAGATGCTATTGTGGATCAAGAATTCACCAAAATTTGGAACTGATGAAAGTGTTTTGTCTTTCATCGAAGAGTATGCTACCTGTGCCATTTCAAAAGAAGGAGCAGAAAACAGCTTGAGACAACAAGTTTTACGGTTTCAAAGTCATCGATGTAGAAAATATTGTCAACGAAAATACAAGTCAAAGGGAAAATTTTATACAAAATGTTGTTTTGGATTCCCACGTCCAATAATTTCAAAAGGAGGAGTCAATAGTTTTATGTCAGCAGTAAGGCATACTATAACTCGGAACTCTCCTAAGATTACATACAACTTAAAAAGAACCAAAGATTCAAAGTATATTAATGACTACAATCCAGTGATTTTGACAATGTGGAATGCAAACATGGATATTCAATATGTTGCAGATAATTCAATTGCTGTTGCTCGCTATGTTACGTTATATATAACCAAATCTGAAAAGTTGAAAGAAATGTGGGAAGAAATTTCACAGGAAAAGAGTCTTAGCAAAAATTGTACAGCTTTAGCTTGAATATGATTTCCCACCAAGAGATTAGATCCTATGAATGTTCGGATCGGTTGAGCTCTGCCAGTTTATATTCAAAGTCAAGAGGAATCATTTGGGTAAGTCTAGGTCTTGCCGCCACACGAAATAGAGTATTGAAATCTCTACAAGAAATGGAATATTTAGCATTGAATGAACCAGAAAGTACAGATATTGTTAAAACAAATATGTTGGATACGTACTATCCCAAAAGGAGTCCACATCTGGAAAACGTATGTCTCTATAAAATACTTCAACATTACAGCTTTAAAAGAAATGTTATAGAAAATATAAATGAAGAAAAATATGCAGTAATTGGATGTGACGGATGTTTGGTAAAACATGCCAAAGGAAATCTTAGTAACCACAGAAAACTCAGTTGTGAAAGTCCAGATAAGAGGGAATCTTTCTATTTAGCACTTCTGTAACTGTTCAAGCCTTGGCGTAGTGAAACGGAATTGCTTGGAGATTTTGACTGCTATGAAGATTCTTTCAATGCAAATAAAGATAGCATTCAGTGCACAATTTTCCCTACATATCTACAAATGTTAAATGAGGAGATTGAACAAGAAACTACTATTGCAGGTGAAATAGCCAGGGACAGTTCTCAAGATAGTCAAAGTTCTGGTCCACTAAGTCAAGATCCACTGGAACACCCAATTATCAAAAATGAAGCAGCAATTGCCATGAATGAAGTAGAAACTGCATTGCAACAAGCACAACATGATATTATCCAGTTAGAAAAGTTAGAAGAACAACTAAACATTGAACAAAAAGAAATATGTCAACAAGTGACACAACAGATAGAACATGGTTTACTGCACGAAAAAAAAGAATGCCAATGTTCATCATTTAAACCTATTTTAATGTACATCAGTGGCCAAGCTGGAACAGGAAAATGTTTCTTAATTAAAGTTTTGACAAGTTATCTCCACAAAACTACAGAATCACATTTATCTTGTGTTGTAACAGCTCCAACTGGATTAGCAGCACACGACATTAAAGGGATTACTTTACATCGATTACTTATGCTACCAGTTGAGCATGATAATAAATTGGAATATCAGAAGCTATCTGGAGAAGCTTCTTATGAAGTTTCAAGAGTACTGAAGACAATGAAACTTCTAATCAATGATGAGGTGAGCATGGTCTCAAACTTAATGCTTGCCTTTGTACACTTTAGGATGCAACAGATTTTAAAAACAGATTACGATGTACTGTTTGGAGGTAAACATGTAATTGTATTCAGAGATCTACTACAACTTACTCCTGTAAAAGGACAACCTGTTTTTAAAACACTTGTGCATGAGGACACTAGGAAATCTTTGGGAAGTATTTGAAATGTGAACATTTGGTTAAATTTTGAATATAAAGAACTTATTAAGAATATGCGACAAGCAAGTGATAAACATTATGGAAATATTCTTCAAGATATAAGAATTGGTGACTTGACGAAACATGGTAAAGAAGCTTTGGAACGTCGACTACTAAGAAACTTATTTACAACTGGGAACACGGCATCTGAAATAATGTACACTAAGCTTGAAGAAAACAAGTCTATAGTTTGCCTAATGCCTACACTACAAGAGTGTTCTACATTTAATCAAGAACTTTTGAAACTGGAAAAACAGGAAATAGTTGAAATGAAAGCGATTGATAAAATGGAACACCAGGGAGTGACTATTCTTCTTACAGACAAACTACAGTCTAATTGCATTCTGTGGAGAAGTCTGTATCTAAAACAGCAGGCTTAGAAAACACTTTACATGTATGTATAAACTGTCGGGTAATTTTACGGTGTAATTTGAATGTAGAACAAGGTTTAGTAAATGAAGCAATTGGAAAAGTTGTTGAGTTTGTAAAATTTCAGAACAGAGATGGAATAGAATTTTTGAAGATAAAATTTGATCAGATTAAAGAGGTTACACAGATTGGGCATTATGTTGTACGTTTTTTGCTTGTAAAAGACTTGTACGTTCGCAGAAAACAGTTTCCTCTGTGTTTAGCAGATGCAGTAACTATTCATAAGTCTCAAGGTTTAAGTATAGACAGCGCTTTTGTAAATATTGGAAGTACAGTGTTCAAAGAGGGAATCACATATGTTGCATTATCTCAAGTAAGAACATTGTCTAGTTTGTATTTGATAGATTTTGATGACAAAAAGGTTAGTGCTGATGCAAATTGTGTAAGAGAATATAATCATTTAAGAAGACTTTATGCTCCTGATTTAGGTGAATACCCGATATATGAGAAACATATAGTCTATCCAAAATGGAAATATGCCAAAGATGGAATTGAGGTTCAAATAAAGAAAAGAAATGAACAGAAACTTGAAGGCATAAAGAAAAAGAAAATGGAAACTGTTGATGAGATTGTAGGATATCAGTTGGAAAATAGTTCAGGTATGAACTGCCATGCTAATGTGATTCTGAATGTTGTGTTTTATCTGGAAGAGCTTCATTGTGAAATCATGAAAAAAGATTTTGGGGCATATTATCAAGGGCTTTATCGCCGCTTTAGCGGCACTTTTTGCCGCTAAAGCGGCGATATGTTTATCGCCCTATTAGCAAGCTGTCGCTAACAGGCGTTAGCGACAGCTTTTAGGCGTTAGCGGCCGGGATTCACATCGCCTTGCATGTCAGTGATAATTATCGCTAATGACATGCAAGGAAGGCGTTCCCTACTAAAAGCGACTGAAAACAGTCGCTAACACGACTACCCCCTATTAGCAAGGCAGGCGAAGCGATAAAATAGTCGCGCTAAGCGCGTTTATCGCTAGATTTTATCACCTGCTAGTGAGGATGACTTACCTGTTTAAAGTATAGGAGGTGGATTCTAATGGTGAATCCACCTTAGTGATAATGCGAGAATATCGCTGCTTTTCCAGCGATATTCTCACATTTTGCCGCTATCGCTGGAAATTTTATCGCTATGGAGATAAACCTTGTTAATAGGGTGTTTTCTCAGCGATATTTTCCAGCGATAGGCGGCGTTAAACAAAGTCGCGCTAAGGGCGGTTAGCGATAAATATCGCTATTCCTTGATAATATGCCCCTTTGTTCTTTATTATATCATGTATTTCAACAGTTGGTAACTGACAGCACTAAAATCCATACTGCTTCTGGAGTTTGTCATCTTTTAAATAAATGTACTGGTTCATTAACATTTACTCTTAATGTACAACAAGATGCACAATAATTTCTATTGCTTATGCTTGCAGTGTTAGAACATGAAGGAATTCATATTTAAAACTTATTTGGACTAAGTTACAGATGGGATCATAAATGTGAAGAGTGTTCATTTACTTCTACCACTGAAATAGGATCAGAACGATTCATATACTTGACAATACCAGACTGTGAATCAATACCTTTTAACAAATTGATTAAAACAGCGAATCAGGACATGAAATGTTCACATTGTAGATCAGAGATGTTGTCTACATTACATATAGATAGATATGGAAAATATCTCATTTTAATGCTACAACATTGTAGAGCAAATGGAAGAAAATTGGAAACAAAATTACTAATTTTGTTGCAAGTCAAATATCTATTTCAGGAAGAACTTCTTTAGCAGTGGCTATTATTTTCCATGCTGGACCTACTACCACATCTGGACACTATACTGTGTATTTAAAGTGTAATAAAGGATGGACACATTGCAATGATGCCCACTTGGAATTCAAAACTAGGTTGGCTTCTGAATTACCAAATTCATATTTGATATTTTTTAAGCCAAAGTTTTAAATACATCATTTGGCCTATTGGGAAGATGTTACCACGAATTAACAAATTTATATTGGATATTTTCAAAGCAAAAAATTTGAATACATTATTCGGCCTATTGGGAAGATGTGAACAGAAACTGGACAGCATTGAAACAATTACTATTTATAATTAGTGTTTGGATTATTATTTGTGCTAATTGATGTTGCTTTTGGAAAATTGAGTTTAAAACCAAGTAGTTTATATATTTATTATCTATATTGTAGTAGATGTAAATGAGAGTGTACTTGACAACAAAAGTATTTGAGAGAAATAATAGACTTAATGTACCAGAACGATGTAATTAAGAAACTGTAGATAGGTAAACAAATAGCTACGCATATTGACAATAATGCTCTACACTGATTTTTTTTTACAATCTCGTTGATAGTTTTTTCCCCCCGCTGTTTATTGATGATACTACGTTAAATCACTGTGTATGGTGAAGTTCATTAGAACCTGAGAACAGCAAAAAGAGAAACTGATATTGTTATATAATTCTAAAATTATATTATATTGTTAAAAATATAATAATATATTTTCTGTAATATATTACATTACCTAATAGTTTTTCTTCTTCTTGTTTGCAGTAGGTAATGGTGAAGTTTGAAAAGAATTTTAATGCTGTTTACGACAATACTACTTTCAAATAGTTCAACAGGGTTACGTATCTAAATTACTTAAAAAAGGTAAGGAAACATAATATGCATGATAATGAGAAACAATCTTTGAAGTACATTTTCATGTTATTTAATGTTGATCACTTACACTATTTAAAATCTTTCATTATGTTGTTGATCTCATCAGCCAATTAGTCATCCTTTCACACAAACACGATCCATGGTCTCATCTAATCTCTGTAGCACAACTTTGGCACTTAAAGGATAACCCTGGCATAATCTTTGCATTTTTAATTTCACAGAGGCAAAACCTATGCACTCATGCAATAACCCACACACTACCCCTGCACCTATGCACTATCCATGTACTTATTTAATCACACAAGCAGTACCGTGGTACTTATGCAATTACTCAGGCACTACCCATGCACTCATCCAATCACTCAGGCACTACCCCTGCACTAATCCATTCACTCAGGCACTATCCCTGCAGTCATGCAATCACCCAGGCAGTACCCATGCACTCATGCAATCATTCACTCATTACTCTTGCACTCAGTCATTCACTCTGGCACTACCTATACACTCTTGCAATGACCCAAGCATTACTGTTGCACTAATCCTTCCACTCAAGCGCTACCCATGCACTCACCCAATCACTCAGGCACTACCCATGCACTCATCCATTCACTCATGCACTACTCCTGCACTCATGCAATCCCCCAGGCAGTACCCATGAACTCATGCAATTGTTCACTCACTAATCTTGTACTCAATCATTCACAGTGGCACTACCTATACACTCTTGCAATGACACAAACATTACTGTTGCACCACTCCTTCCACTCAAGTGCTACCTATGCACTGATCCAATCACTCAGACACTACCCCTGCATGCACTCATTCAATTACTGAGGCAGTACCCATGCACTCATACAATCATTCACTCACTACTCTTGCACTCAGTCATTCCCTCTGGCACTTCCTATACACTCTTGTAATGATGCAAGCATTACTGTTGCACCAATCCTTCCACTCAAGTGCTACCCATGCACTCATCCAATCACTCAGGCACTATCTCTGCACTAATCCATTCACTCAGGCACTATCCCTCCACTCATGCAATCACCCACCCATGCACTCATGCAATCATTCATTCACTACTCTTGCACTCAGTTATTCACTCTGGCACTACCTATATACTTTTGCAAAGAGCCAAGCATTACTGTTGCACTAATCCTTCCACTCAAGCACTACCCATGCACTCACCCAATCACTCAGGCACTACCCATGCACTAATCCATTCACTCAGGCACTACTCCTGCACTCATGCAATCACCCAGGCACTACCCATGCACTCATGCAATCAATCACTCACTACTCTTGCACTTAGTAATTCACAGTGGGGCTACCTATACACTCTTGCAATGACCCAAGCATTACTGT
This sequence comes from Calotriton arnoldi, assembly GCA_963921515.1. Taxonomy (NCBI): domain Eukaryota; kingdom Metazoa; phylum Chordata; class Amphibia; order Caudata; family Salamandridae; genus Calotriton; species Calotriton arnoldi. The sequence continues at coordinate 86,278 of CAWUFW010021488.1, read as the reverse complement.
TGCACTAATCCTTCCACTCAAGCGCTACCCATGTACTGATCCAATCACTCAGGCACTACCCCTGTACTAATCCATTCACTCAGACACTATCCCTGCACTCATGCAATCACCCAGGCAGTACCCATGCACTCATGCAATCATTCACTCACTACTCTTGCACTCAGTCATTCACTCTGGCACTACCTATACACTCTTACAATGACCCAAGCATTACTGTTGCACTAATCCTTCCACTCAAGCGCTACCCATGCACTTACCCAATCACTCAGGCACTACCCATGCACTCATCCATTCACTCAGGCACTACTCCTGCACTCATTCAATAACCCAGGCAGTACTCATGCACTCATGCAATTGTTCACTCACTACTCTTGCACTCAATCATTCACAGTGGAACTACCTATACACTCTTGCAATGACACAAGCATTACTGTTGCACCACTCCTTCCACTCAAGTGCTACCTATGCACTGATCCAATCACTCAGACACTACCCCTGCATGTATGCAATCACCCAGGCAGTACCCATGCACTCATACAACCATTCACTCACTACTCTTGCACTCAGTCATTCCCTTTGGCACTACCTATACACTCTTGCAATGACCCAAGCATTACTGTTGCACTAATCCTTCCACTCAAATGCTACCCATGCACTCATCCAATCACTCAGGGACTACCCATGCACTAATCCATTCATTGATGCACTATCCCTGCAGTCATGCAATCACCCAGGCACTACCCATGCACTCATGCAATCATTCACTCACTAGTCTTGCACTCAGTCATTCACTCTGGCACTACATATACACTCTTGCAATGACCCAAGCATTACTGTTGTACTAATCCTTCCACTTAAATGCTACCCATGCACTCATCCAATCACTCAGGGACTACCCATGCACTAATCCATTCATGGATGCACTATCCCTGCAGTCATGCAATCACCCAGGCACTACCCATGCACTCATGCAATCATTCACTCACTACTCTTGCACTTAGTAATTCACAGTGGGGCTACCTATACACTCTTGCAATGACCCAAGCATTACTGTTGCACTAATCCTTCCTCTCAAGCGCTACCCATGTACTGATCCAATCACTCAGGCACTACCCCTGTACTAATCCATTCACTCAGGCACTATCCCTGCACTCATGCAATCACCCAGGCAGTACCCATGCACTCATGCAATCATTCACTCACTACTCTTGCACTCAGTCATTCACTCTGGCACTACCTATACACTCTTGCAATGACCCAAGCATTACTGTTGCACTAATCCTTCCACTCAAGCGCTACCCATGCACTTACCCAATCACTCAGGCACTACCCATGCACTCATCCATTCACTCAGGCACTACTCCTGCACTCATTCAATAACCCAGGCAGTACCCATGCACTCATGCAATTGTTCACTCACTACTCTTGCACTCAATCATTCACAGTGGCACTACCTATACACTCTTGCAATGACACAAGCATTACTGTTGCACCACTCCTTCCACTCAAGTGCTACCTATGCACTGATCCAATCACTCAGACACTACCCCTGCATGTATGCAATCACCCAGACAGTACCCATGCACTCATACAACCATTCACTCACTACTCTTGCACTCAGTCATTCACTTTGGCAGTACCTATACACTCTTGCAATGACCCAAGCATTACTGTTGCACTAATCCTTCTACTTAAGCGCTACCCATGCACTCATCCATTCACTCAGGTACTACTCCTGCACTCATTCAATCACCCAGGCAGTACCCATACACTTATGCAATTGTTCACTCACTACTCTTGCACTCAATCATTCACAGTGGCACTACCCATACACTCTTGCAATGACACAAGCATTACTGTTGCACCAATCCTTCCACTCAAGCGCTACCTATGCACTGATCCACACTCAGACACTACCCCTGCACTTATGCAATCACCCAGGCAGTACCCATGCACTCATACAACCATTCACTCACTACTCTTGTACTCAGTCATTCCCTTTGGCACTACCTATACACTCTTGCAATGACCCAAGCATTACTGTTGCACTAATCCTTCCACTCAAATGCTACCCATGCACTCATCCAATTACTCAGGGACTACCCATGCACTAATCCATTCATTGATGCACTATCCCTGCAGTCAGGCAATCACCCAGGCACTACCCATGCACTCATGCAATCATTCACTCACTAGTCTTGCACTCAGTCATTCACTCTGGCACTACCTATACACTCTTGCAATGACTCAAGCATTACTGTTGCACTAATCCTTCCACTCAAGTGCTACCCATGCACTCATCCAATCACTCAGGCACTACCCCTGCAGTAATCCATTCACTGATGCACTATCCCTGCAGTCATGCAATCACCCAGGCACTACCCATGCACTCATGCAATCATTAACTCACTAGTCTTGCACTCAGTCATTCACTCTGGCACTACATATACACTCTTGCAATGACCCAAGCATTACTGTTGCACTAATCCTTCCACTCAAATGCTACCCATGCACTCATCCAATCACTCAGGGACTACCCATGCACTAATCCATTCACTGATGCACTATCCCTGCAGTCATGCAATCACCCAGGCACTGCCCATGCACTCATGCAATCATTCAGTCACTAGTCTTGCACTCAGTCATTCACTCTGGCACTACCTATACACTCTTGCAATGACCCAAGCATTACTGTTCCACTAATCCTTCCACTCAAGTGCTACCCATGCACTCATCCAATCACTCAGGCACTACCCCTGCATTAATCCATTCACTCAGGCACTATCACTGCACTCATTCAATCACCCAGGCAGTACCCATGCACTCATGCAATCATTCACTCACTACTCTTGCACTCAGTCATTCACTCTGGCACTAACTATATACTTTTGCAAAGAGCCAAGCATTACTGTTGCACTAATCCTTCCACTCAAGCACTACCCATGCACTTGCCCAATCACTCAGGCACTACCCATGCACTCATCCATTCACTCAGGCACTTCTCCTGCAATAACCCAGGCAGTACCCATGCACTCATACAATTGTTCACTCACTACTCTTGCACTCAATCATTCACAGTGGCACTACCTATACACTCTTGCAATGACACAAGCATTACTGTTGCACCAATCCTTCCACTCAAGCGCTACCCATGCACTCATCCATTTCCTCTAACACTACCCATGCAGTCATACATGCACTCAGGCACTACCCATACACTCCTCCAATCACCCAGACACTATCCATGCACTCATCCAATGACCCAGGCATTACTGCTGCACTCATTCTTTACTCAGGCAGTACTCATGCAGTCATACAATGACTCAGACATTACATTTGCAGTAATTCATATAACACATGCAAGTTTTTTAACCAAATAGACGGTTCTAAAAAGAACCACTTTTTTCTTCTTTAATTTTTTTTGTGTTTTTTGAACTCTTATTTATTTTCTTAGTGTTTTTTAGAAAAGATTGAAAAACAAGGAAATGAACTAAAAAAACTCTGCAAAAGATGTTGCAATTTCAAACTCATTTCAAAACCCCCCAAAAATTAACATTGATGGTTCTTTGCAGCAACAACTACAGGTGCAACAGATTGCTCGCCTGCACAAAGAAGTTTCTTGCACTTTATGCAGTGCTATTCCAGTCCTGCAAACTCTGGAACAATTACATTAGTTTCTGTGGATGCAGTGGATCCCGCAGAAGTACTAGGTCCTGCGACCTCATCATCTTGTTGTCTCTCTTGCATTTGGTGATGATGTTGTTCTCGCGCAAGACGGTTTGGGTGCATGGTCTGAAGATGTTTGATCATAGATGAAGTCCCGCAAGAATACTTTTTCTCAGATCGCCGAGACAAAACTTTGTTGCACACAGTGCAGGTGACCATTCAAGCGTTTACCTTCTTCTCTGCTGGTGGTATTGAGAAGAAAGCCAACACAACGCTTTCTTTTCTTTATGGGTTCTTCCAGCTCCTCTTCATCTTCAGGAATATCCTGTGGTGGATTTTGTGATGCCATTTCCTCAACAGAAAAAAAATCAAATAAAGAGGCACAGAAAACACAAGAGGTGTTTCTAGTAAAGCTGCTCCTGGAAGAATGAAAAAATTGGGTGGGGTCCTGCAAGTACTGGAATAGAAAGCTTCTTAACCAATGAAATGCTTTCTTTTGAAGTCACATGGGATTCACGTATGTGACGCGCAATCAGCGCGCACCAGACGCAATTCCTGAAAAATATATTTAACAATAATATATCTTTATTCCAGTTACAAATATACTAAATTTGCAAATTTGTATATAAATCTCTTGGTATAATATATATAATAAAGTTTTATATATATATATACTTTTAAAACTAAATAACTTGTGCTGGATTCGCGTACCTGACGCGAACCCGAAAATACGTACGTGAGGTTATGCAGGACCGTTGCGGCTTCCGTAACTTCATTATAAAATTAAAAATATTAAAATTATTTATGTTAATATCATTTTTATCAGTCTTTCAATAAATTATTTATGTTAATATCATTTTTATCAGTCTTTCAATAAAGCATATATGATTGCTTTCAAAAATATATAGTTTATAACATGGCTTTGAATTTTGAAAAAAAAATGGGAACCGCGCACCCATCACGCATCGTGCGCATATCCTACATGACTTAACAAATATGGCGGCAGCATGCTTGGATTCACGCACTCACCGTGACTGGTACGCATTCGGAATGCGAATTCACACTTTAAAAAAAATATGTCATTACATTTATGAATGCTAAGAAAATTCAGATGAAGTATTTTTAGTACATAATGTAACTTGTACGCACTGCAATTCTACAGAAAATGTTGAACATATAGTGCCATTACTGTTCCACTATTAAAATTTCATAACAAGTTACAACACATAAGATTAGAACTGAAAAAAACACAGGTTTTTGGGACGTTATACTTAGAAATTAGCATTTAAAAAACCTTTGAAATTCACTGAAAAAAACAAAGGTTTCAGGGACATTATAGTTAGGAATTAGCTTTTAAAAAACCTTTCATATTCACTGAAAAAAACATAGGTTTCAGGGATGTTATAGTTAGGCTGACATTTCACTCGTTCAAAAGCAGAGAAATTCAGCTGTTATAGTTAGCTAAGCTAACTATAACTCGTGCCCCCGCAATGCACTGCTGATGATGTCACATATTACATCACTCATGACACGTCAGTGACATCACTGATGACATCACTGATGACATATCAAATGACATCACTGATGACATTATCCACTTAATATCTAATGCACCTCCTCACACCCTAATATAACCTTTCATACACCTACTCTAAAATACAGATTACCATTCTCGAAACCGTAGACACACCAATACCAGTTAGTACATACCCACTCACTGATTCATAAGTCTACAAACACATCCATTCACCCATACAGTCACTCATACGTGCAGTCACTCATCATTACAGCCACTGATATATGCACTCATACACCCATACAGACACTCACACACTGCCAATCACCCATAGAGTTACTCACACACCTAGTCAGTCATCCAAAGAATCAATCACACTACCATTTACTCACCTATACAGTTATACACACACCACCTCACTTATTCATACAGATAGTAACACACACTTATACTCTTCTACAATCACTGACACAAGCACACACTCACCCATATAGCCACTCTCACACTCACTCACTCACTCACACATACAGTCACTTATATATTCCAACACTCACATATACTGCCTTTCACATATGTAGTTACTCACACATGTACCACTGAGACATCCATTCACTTACCAACACAGCCATACACACACTCACCCACCCATACAGCCCCTCGCAGACACACTCATCACCCCCTGCACCCAGTGAATCACCCAATCAAACCTCAATGCAGGGAGTCACACCCCCCACCTATACAGACACTCAGGCACCCATACAGATACTCAGACAACCAATCATTTACCCATATAGACACTCATGTAGCTACTCACCAACCCATGCAGCCACTTACACACCAACCGACAGACTGATACAGACATTCACACAGATTAGTCACTCACCCATACATTCACTAAGACACGTTTAATCACTCACTTATACAGTGAGTCACGCACCCACTAAATCATTCATACAGACACTCATACACCCACTCATTCTTCAATACACCTTGGCGTATATATAGTTAACATTCTTAAACTTTTCAGAAACAGTCACTTGATGATGTCATCGGTGATGTCATCAGTGATATCACTGACCATGTCATGAGTGATGTAATATGTGACGTCATCAGCAGTGCATTGGGGGGCGCGAGTTATAGTTAACATAGCTAACTATAACGGCTGAATTTCTCTGCTTTAGTGCAAGTGAAATGTAAGCCTAACTATAACGTCCCTGAAACCTATGGTTTTCTCAGTGAATATATATATATACGTCAAGGTGTATTGAAGAATGAGTGGGTGTATGAGTGCCTGTATGGATGATTTAGTGTGTACGTGACTGATTGTATAAGTGAGTGATTAAACGTGTCTTAGTGAATGCATGGGTGAGTGACTAATCTGTGTGAATGTCTGTATCAGTCTGTCAGGTGGTATGTAAGTGGCTGCATGGGTTGGTGAGTAGATATATGAGTGTCTATATGGGTTATTGATTAATTGTCTGAGTACCTGTATGGGTGCCTGAGTGACTGCGTGGGTGGTTGAGGGGGTGTGTGACTCCCTGCATGGATGTTTGAGTAGGTGAATCCCTGGGTGTATGGGTTCATGAGTGCATCTGTGATGTACAGTATGGGCGAGTGTGTGTATGTATGGCTGTGTCAGTGAGTGAATGGATGTCTCAGTAGTATATGGGTGAGTAACTGCATGTGTGAAAGGCAGTATATGTGAGTGTTGGAGTATATAAGTGACTGTATGTGTGAGTGAGTGATTGTGAGAGTGGCTGTATGGGTGAGTGCGTGCTTGTGTCAGCGACTGTATGGAGAGTAAGTATTTGTTAGTATCTGTATGCGTAGTGAGTGTGTGTGTGTTTCTGTGTGAGTGAGTAAGTGGCTGTTTGAGTAAGTGTTTGGGTGAGTGAGTAGGTGTGTGAGTAGCTCTATGGGTGACTGACAGTATATGTTGGCTGTATGGGTGTATGAGTAGATGTCTAAGCGGCTGTATTGGTGAGTGACTGGCTGTATGAGTGCCTGTATGGGTGAGTGAGTGGATGTGTATGTAGACCTATCAATCAATGAGTGGGTATGTACATACTGGTATTGGTGTGTCAATGTTTCAAGAATGGTAGTCTGAAATTTGGAGTGGAAGTATGATAGGTTAAACAGGGGTGTGAGTAGGTGCATCAGAAATTATGTGGATGATATCATTAGTGATGTCATTTGAGATGTCATCAGTGATTTCATCAGTGATGTCACTGACCATGTCATGAGTGATGCAATATATCAGCAGTGCATTGCGGGGCGCGAATTATAGTTAGCTCAGCTAACTATAACGGCTGAATTTCTCTGGTTTTGTGCGAGAAAAATGTCACCCTAACTATAATGTCCCTGAAACCTCTGTTTTTTTCAATGAATTTCTAAGGTTTTTTTAAATGTTAATTACTTACTATAACGTTCCTGAAACTTCTGTTTTTCAGTGAATTTCTAAGGTTTTTTAAATGCTAATTTCTAACTATAATGTCCCTGAAACCTGTGTTTTTTCCAGTGCATTTCTAAGGTTTTTTAAATGCTAATTTCTAACTATGCCTACATAGGTAGCACATGTGCAGATGGGGAAGAAAGGCACAGAAAGAAGCAAGAGAAGTGCAGAAAAAGGCAAGAGGGTGCAGAAAGAGGAAGAAAGGTGCAGAAAAAAGCAAGAGAAATGCAGAAAGAGGCAAGAGTAGTGCAGGAAGAGGAAGAAAGGTACAGAAAGAAGCAAGAGAAGTGCAGAACGAGGCAAGAGAAGTACAGAATGAGGAAGAAAGGTACAGAAAGAAGCAAGAGAAGTACAGAAAGAAGCAACAGATGTGCAGAAAGAGGCCTACTTCGACTGTTCCTTTCACACAGACTCATACAAAGTAGCCTAATCACTAATCCTTCTCTCAAGATGTCTTAAACCTCACTTTTCGCTTGAAGGTTCACTATTCATCGACTGCTCAGAATATTAGGCCTACCAAATTTAAAACAGCAATCCTAACCATATCACTGTTGTAAGTCTCACCAATTTTGTGAAGGTATGCATGCATGTGTCTGTGCTTTTACCTAGTGACGTGTTACATAAAAATAAACATACAAATACTTGAATACCTGTGTTTCAAAGAGCATATTCTGTAAATTTGTGTACAAGAAAGTGTATGTATTTCTTTCTGCTCATAATACAGGGCACATGAGTACTCAATAGTATATTTGAGGGGCTCTATAACACCTACATACATAAGACATGTCTGCCTGTGCAACCGAATGACAGAGCAGAACTGAGAAGTTTTGACATCCTATAGGAGAAGCTACCCACTTTTTAAGCTACCATCTTCAGATGCATAACACATATGAGAATACATGTACAAGTAGACATATACCTCAGTCACGAGAGGACGCAGACATGTAAACTTGACAGCATGTGCTTCCCATTTGAGTACAGAAAGAGGCGAGAAAAGTACAGAAAGAGGCAAGAGAAGTGCAGAAAAATCAAGACTGGTGCAGAAAGAGTAAGAAATGTGCAGAAAGAGGCAAGAGAAGTACAGAAAGAGGCAAGAAAAGTACAGACAGATACAAGAGAAGTGCACAAAGAGGTAAGGGAAGTGCAGAAATAAATAAGAGAGGTGCAGAAAGAAGGTAGATGGGTGCAGAAAGAGGAAGAAAGCTGTAGAAAGAGGCAAGAGAGGTGCAGAACGAGTCAGAAAGGTTCACAAAGATACAAGAGAGACACAGAAAGAGGCAATAGAAGTGCATTAAAGGGAAGAAAGTAGCAGAAACAAGCAAGAGAAAAGCAGAAGGAGGCAAGAGAAATGCAGAAAGAGTAAGAAAGGTACAGAAAGTACCAAGATAAGTGCAGAAAGGAGCAAGAGAGGTGCACAAAGAAGCAAGAAAAGTGATGAAAGAGACAAGAGTGTTGCAGAAAGAAATGAGAGGTGCAGAAAGAAGCCAGAGAGGTGAAGAAAGAAGCAAGAGAGGTGCAGAAAGAGGTAAGTGAGGTGCAGAAAGAGGCAAGAAAGGTGCAGAAAGAGGCAAGACAGGTACAGAAACAGGCAACAGAGGTGCAGATAGAGGGAAGAGGGGTGCAGAAAGAGTCAAGAGGGGTGCAGATGAAAGCAAGAGAGGTGCATAATGAGGCAAGTGAGGTGCAGAAAGAAGAGAGTGGGGTGCAGAAAGAGGCAAGTGAGATGCAGAAAGAAGAGAGTGATGTGCAGAAAGAGGCAAGTGAGGTGTAGAAAGAGGCAACAGAAGTGCAGAAAGAAGCAAGAGTAGTGCAGAAAGAGACAAGTGGGGTACAGAACAAAGAGAGTGAGGTGCAGAAAGAGGCAAAAAGGTGCATTAAGAGGAAACACAGGTGAAAAAAGGGACAAGAGAACTGCAGAAAGAGGCAAGAGAGGTGAAGAAACATGCAAGAGAGGTGCAGAAAGAGGGAACAGGGATGCAGAAAGAGGCAAGAGAGGTGCAGAAAGAGAGAAGAGGGGTGCAGAAAGAGGCAAGAGGGATGCAGAAAGAAGCAAGAGAGGTGCAGAAAGAAGCAAGAGAAGTGCAGAAAGAACCAACAGAGGTATAGAAAGTGGCAATAGGGGTGAAGAAACATGCAAGAGAGGTGCAGAAAGAGGGAACAGATATGCAGAAACATGCAAGAGAGGTGCAGAAAGAGGGAACAGGAGTGCAGAAAGAGGCAAGAGAGATACAGAAAGACGGAAGAGGGGTGCAGAAAGAGGCAAGAGGGGTGTAGAAAGAAGCAAGAGATGTGCAGAAAGAAGCAAGATAAGTGCAGAAAGAACCAACAGAGGTACAGAAAGAGGTAAGAGGGGTACAGAAAGAAGCAAGAGGGGTGCAGAAAGAGGCAAGAGAAGTGCAGAAAGAAGCAACAGAGATACAGAAAGAGGCAAGAGAAGTGCAGAAAGAGGAAGACAGGTGCATAAAGAAACGAGAAATGCAGAAAGAGGCAAGAGAAATGCAGAAAGAGTAAGCAAGGTACAGAAAGAACCAAGAGAAGTGCAGAAAGAAGCAAGAGAGGTGCAGAAAGAAGCAAGAAAAGTGATGAAAGAGACAAGAGTGTTGCAGAAAGAAATGAGAGGTGCAGAAAAAAGCCAGAGAGGTGAAGAAAGAAGCAAGAGAGGTGCAGAAAGAGGTAAGTGAGGTACAGAAAGAGGCAAGAAAGGTGCAGAAAGAGGCAAGACAGGTACAGAAACAGGCAACAGAGGGTCAGATAGAGGGAAGAGGGGTGCAGAAAGAGTCAAGAGGGGTGCAGATGAAAGCAAGAGAGGTGCATAATGAGGCAAGTGAGGTGCAGAAAGAAGAGAGTGGGGTGCAGAAAGAGGCAAGTGAGATGCAGAAAGAAGAGAGTGATGTGCAGAAAGAGGCAAGTGAGGTGTAGAAAGAGGCAACAGAAGTGCAGAAAGAAGCAAGAGTAGTGCAGAAAGAGACAAGTGGGGTACAGAACAAAGAGAGTGAGGTGCAGAAAGAGGCAAAAAGGTGCATTAAGAGGAAACACAGGTGAAAAAGGGACAAGAGAACTGCAGAAAGAGGCAAGAGAGGTGAAGAAACATGCAAGAGAGGTGCAGAAAGAGGGAACAGGGATGCAGAAAGAGGCAAGAGAGGTGCAGAAAGAGAGAAGAGGGTGCAGAAAGAGGCAAGAGGGATGCAGAAAGAAGCAAGAGAGGTGCAGAAAGAAGCAAGAGAAGTGCAGAAAGAACCAACAGAGGTATAGAAAGTGGCAATAGGGGTGAAGAAACATGCAAGAGAGGTGCAGAAAGAGGGAACAGATATGCAGAAACATGCAAGAGAGGTACAGAAAGAGGGAACAGGGGTGCAGAAAGAGGCAAGAGAGATACAGAAAGATGGAAGAGGGGTGCAGAAAGAGGCAAGAGGGGTGTAGAAAGAAGCAAGAGATGTGCAGAAAGAAGCAAGATAAGTGCAGAAAGAACCAACAGAGGTACAGAAAGAGGTAAGAGGGGTACAGAAAGAAGCAAGAGGGGTGCAGAAAGAGGCAAGAGTAGTGCAGAAAGAAGCAACAGAGATACAGAAAGAGGCAAGAGAAGTGCAGAAAGAGGAAGACAGGTGCATAAAGAAACGAGAAATGCAGAAAGAAGCAAGAGAGGTGCAGAAAGAAGCAAGAGAAGTGCAGAAAGACAGAAGAGAAGTGCAGAAATAAGCAAGAGAAGTACAGAAAGATGCAAGAAAAGCACAGAAAGAGGCAAGAGAAGCACAGAAAGAGGCAAGAGAGATACAGAAGGAGGCAATAGAAGTGCATACAGGGGAAGAAAGATGCAGAAACAAACAAGAGCAAGGAACAGAAAGAACCAAGAGAAGTGCAGAAAGAAGCAAGAGAGGTGCAGAAAGAAGCAAGAAAAGTGAAGAAAGAGACAAGAGAGTTGCAGAAAGAAACGAGAGGTGCAGAAAAAAGCAAAAGAGGTGCAGAAAGAGGGAAGAAAGGTACAGAAAGAGGCAAGGCAGGTACAGAAACAGGCAACAGAGGTGCAGAAAGAGGGAAGAGGGGTGCAGAAAGAAGCAAGAGAGGTGCATAATGAGGCAAGTGAGGTGCAGAAAGAAGAGAGTGAGGTGCAGAAAGAGGCAAGTGAGGTACAGAGAGAGGCAAAAGAAGTGCAGAAAGAAGCAAGAGAAGTGTAGAAAGAGGCAAGTGAGGTACAGAAAGAAGAGAGTGAGGTGCAGAAAGAGGCAAAGAGGTACAGTAAAAGGAAAGACAGGTGCATAAAGGGACAAGAGAACTGCAGAAAAAGGCAAGAGAGGTGCAGAAACATGCAAGAGAGGTGCAGAAAGAGGGAACAGGGATGCAGAAAGAGGTAAGAGAGGTGCAGAAAGAGGGAAGAGGGGTGCAGAAAGAGGCATGAGGGATGCAGAAAGAAGCAAGAGAGGTGCAGAAAGAAGCAAGAGAAGTGCAGAAAGAACCAACAGAGGTATAGAAAGTGACGAGGGGTGGAGAAAGATGGAAGAGAAGTACAGAAAGAAGCAAAAGAGGTACATAAAGAGGCAAGAGAACTGCAGAAAGAGGCAGGAAATGTGCAGAAACATGCAAGAGAGGTGCAGAAAAAGGGAACAGGGGTGCAGAAAGAGGCAAGAGAGGTACAGAAAGACAGAAGAGGGGTGCAGAAAGTGGCAAGAGATGTGCAGAAAGAAGCAAGATAAGTGCAGAAAGAACCAACAGAAGTGCAGAAAGAAGCAACAGAGATGCAGAAAGAGCCAAGAGAAGTGCAGAAAGAGGAAGAAAGGTACAGAAAGAAACAAGAGAAATGCAGAAAGAAGCAAGATAGGTGCATAAAGAAGCAAGAGAGGTGCAGAAAGACGGAAGAGAAGTGCAGAAATGAGCAAGAGATGTGCAGAAAGAGGTAAGAGAAGCACAGAAAGAGGCAAGAGAAGCACAGAAAGTGGCAAGAGAGGTGCAGAAAGAGGCAAGAGAGGTGCAGAAAGAGGGAAGAGAGGTGCAGAAAGAAGCAAGAGGGGTGCAGAAAGAAGAAAGAGAGATACAGAAAGAAGCTAGAGATGTACAGAAAGAAGCAACAGAGGTGCAGAAAGAGGCAAAAGAAGTACAGAAAGACGCAAGAGAGGAGCACAAAGAGACAAGAGTAGAGCAGAAAGAGGGAGGACAAGTGCAGAAAGAGGCAAGAGGGGTGCAAAAAGAAGCAAGAGAGGTGCAGAAAGAAGAAAGAGATGTGCAGAAAGAAGCAACAAAGGTTCAGAAAGAAGCAAGAGAAGTGAAGAAAGAAGCAACAGAGGTGCAGAAAGAGGCCTACTTTGACTGTACCTGTCCACAGACTCGTACAAAGTAGCCTAATCACTAATCCTTCTCCCAAGATGTCTTAAACCTCACTTGTCTCTTGAAGGTTCACTATTCATCGACTGCTCAGAATGTTAGGCTCACCAAATGTAAAATAGCAATCCTAACCATATCACTGATGTAAGTCTCACCAGGTTTGCGAAGGTATGAATGCATGGGACTGTGCTTTTACCTAGTGACATGTTACATAAAAATAAACATACAAGTACTTGAATACCTGTGTTTCAAACAGCATACTCTGTAAATTTGTATACAAGAAGGTGTATGTATTGCTTTCTGCTCATAAACCAGGACACATGGGTATTCAATAGTATATTTGAGGGGCTCTATAACACCTACATACTTAAGACATGTCTGCCTGAGCAACCGAATGACAGAGCAGAACTGAGAAGTTTTGACCACCTATCGGAGAAGCTACCCACTTTTAAGCTATCATCTTCAGATGCATAACACATGTGAGAATACATGTACAAGTAGACATATACCTCAGTCACGAGAGGACGCAGACCTTTAAACTTGACAGCTTACACTTCCAATTTGAGCACAGAAAGAGGCGAGAGAAGTAAAGAAAGAGGCAAGAGAAGTCTAGAAAAAAACAAGACGGGTGCAGAAAGAGGCAAGAGAAGTGCAGAAAGAGAAAGAGGCAAGAGAAGTGTAGGAAGGCACATGAGAAGTGCACAAAGAGGCAAGAGAAGTACAGAAATAACCAAGAGAGATGTAGAAAGAAGCTAGAGAGGTACAGAAAGAGGAGAAAAATTGTAGAAAGATTCAAGAGAGGTGCAGAAAGAGGAAAAAAGGTGCAGTGAGAAGCAAGAGAAAATCAGAAAGAGGCAAGAGAAATGCAGAAAGAGTAAGAAAGGTGCAGAAGGAACCAAGAGAAGTGCATAAAGAAGCAAGAGAGGTGCAGAAAGGAGCAGGAAAAGTGATGACAGAGACAAGAGAGATGAGAAAGAAAAAAGAGAGGTGCAGAAAAAAGCAAGAGAAGTGCAGAAAGAAGCAATAGAGGTGCAGAAAGACACAGGTGAGGTACAGAAAGAGGCAATAGAGGTGCAGAAACAGGCAAGAGAAGTGCAGAAATAGGCAAGAGAGGTAAAGAAACAGGCAACAGAGGTACAGAAAGATGGAAGAGGGATGCAGAAAGAGGCAAGACAGGTACAGAAAGAAGCAAGAGAGAAGCAGAAAGAAGCAAGTGAAGTGCAGAAAGAAGCAACAGAGGAGCAGAAAGAGGCAAGATGGTTGCAGAAAGAAGCAAGAGAGGTGCAGAAAGAAGCAAGAGAAGTGCAGAAAGAAGCAACAGATGTGCAGAAAGGGACAAGAGGACTGCAGAAAGAGGCAAGAGAGGTGCAAAAAGAGGCAACAGAAGTGCAGAAAGATGCAAGAGAGATACAGAAAGAGGCAAGAGATGTGCAGAAACATGGATAGGGTGCAGAAAGTCAAAAGGGGTGCAGTAAGAAGCAAGAGAGGTGCCAAAAGAAGAAAGAAAAGTGCAGAAAGCAGAAACAGAGGTGCAGAAATAGGCAAGAGAAGTACAGAAAGAGGCAAGAGAGGTGCAGAAAGAGGCAAGAGAGCTGCAGAAAGTGGGAAGAGGGGTGCAGAAAGAGGCAAGACAGGTGCAGAAAGATGCAAGAGAGGTACAGAAAGAAGGAAGAAAAGTACAGAAAGAAGAAACAGAGGTGCACAAAGATGCAACAAAAGTGCAGAATGAGGCAAGAGAGGTGCACAAAGAGACAAGAGACATGCAGAAAGAGGGAAGATGGTTGCAGAAAGCAGCAAGAGGGGTGCAGAAAGAAGCAAGAGATGTGCAGGAAGAAGAAAGAGAAGTGAAGAAAGAAGCAACAGAAGTGCAGAAAGAGGCAAGAGAAGTACAGAAAGAGGCAAGAGAAGTGCAGAAAGAGGCAAGCAAGGTACAGAAAGAGGCAAGAGAGGTGCAGAAAGAAGAAAGAGAGGAGCAGAAAGAGGCAAGAGGGGTGCAGAACGAAGCAAGGAAGGTGCAGAAAGAAGCAAGAGAAGTGCAGAAAGAAGCAACAGAGGTGCAAAAAGAGGCAAGAGAACTGCAGAAAGAGGCAAGAGAGGTGCAGAAACATGCAAGTGAGGTACAGAAAGAGGGAACAGGGGTGCTGATAGAGGGAAGAGAGGTGCAGAAAGACCTAAGAGGGTTGTATAAAGAGGCAAGAGGGGTGCAGAAAGAAGCAAGAGAGGTGCAGAAAGAAGCAAAAGAAGTGCAGAGAAAATGAACAGAGGTAAATAATGAGGCAAGAGGGGTGCAGAAAGAGGCAAGAGACGTGCAGAAAGAAGCAACAGAGGTGCAGAAAGAGGCAAGAGAACTGCAGAAAGAGGCAAGAGAGGTGCAGAAACATGCAAGTGATGTGCAGAAAGAGTGAAAAGGGGTGCAAATATAGGGAAGAGAGGTGCAGAAAGACGGAAGAGGGGTGTAAAAAGAGGCAAGAGGGGTGCAGAAAGAAGCAAGAGAGGTGCAGAAAGAAGCAAGAGAAGTGCAGAAAGAAGGAAGAGGGGTGCAGAAAGAGGCAAGAGGGGTGCAGAAAGAGGCAAGATGTATACAGAAAGAAGCAAGAGAGGTGCAGAAAGAAGCAAGAGAAGTGCAGAAAGAAGCAACAGAGGTGCAGAAAGAGGATGAAAGGTGCAATGAGAAGCAAGAGAAGCACAGAAAAAGGAAATAGAGGTACAGAAAGAGGAAGAAAGACGTAGAAACAATTAAGAGAAATGCAGAAAGAAGCAAGAGAGTTGCAGAAAGAAAAAGATAGGTGCAGAAAAAGCAAGAGAAGTGCAGAAAGACGCAAGAGAGGTGCAGAAAGAGCGCAAGTGAGGTGCAGAAAGAGGCAATAGAGGTGCAGAAAGAGGCAAGACAGGTACAGAAACAGGCAAGAGAAGTGCAGAAGGAAAATAAGAGAGGTACAGAAACAGGCAGCAGAGGTGCGGAAAGAGGGAAGAGGGATGCAGAAAGAGGCAAGAGGGGTACAGAAAGAAGCAAGAGAGAAGCAGAAATAAGCAAGTGAAGTGCAGAAAGAAGCAACATAGGTGCAGAAAGAGGCAAGAGGGTGCAGAAAGAAGCAAGAGAGGTGCGGAAAGAAGCAAGAGAAGTACAGAAAGAAGCAACAGATATACAGAAAGGCACAAGAGAACCGCAGAAAGAGGCAAGAGAGGCTCAGAAAGAGGCAACAGAAGTGCAGAAAGATGCAAAAGAAGTGCAGAAAGAGGCAAGAGAGCTGCAGAAAGCGGGAAGAGGGGTGTAGAAAGGCAAGACGGGTGCAGAAAGAAGCAAGAGAGGTACAGAAAGAAGCAAGAGAAGTGCAGAAAGAAGCAACAGAGGTGCAGAAAGAGGCAATAAAAGTGCAGAAGGAGGCAAGAGAGGTGCACGTAAAGACAAGAGACGTGCAGAAAGAGGGAAGACGGGTGCAGAAAGCGGCAAGAGTGGTGCAGAAAGAGGCAAGAGAGGTGCAGAAAGAGGGAAGAGGGGTGCAGAAAGAGGCAAGAGGGGTGCAGAAAGAAGCAAGAGAGGTACAAAAAGAAGAAACAGAGGTGCAGAAAGAGGCAGGAGAACTGCAGAAAGAGGCAAGAGAGGTGCAGAAACATGCAAGAGAGTTGCAGAAAGAGAGAACAGGGGTGCAGAAAAAGGCAAGAGAGGTGCAGAAAGAAGCAAGAGAGGTGCAGAAAGAAGCAATAGAAGTGCAGAAAGAACCTACAGAGGAACAGAAAGAGGCAAGAGGGGTGCAGAAAGAGGCAAGAGACGTGCAGAAAGAAGCAACAGAGGTGTAGAAATAGGCAAGAGAACTGCAGAAAGAGGCAAGAGAGGTGCAGAAACATGCAAGTGATGTACAGAAAGAAGGAACAGGGGTGCAGATAGAGGGAAGAGAGGCGCAGAAAGAGGCAAGAGGGGTGCAGAAATAAGCAAGAGAGGTGCAGAAAGAAATAAGAGAAACACAGAAAGAACCAACAAAGGTGCAGAAAGAGGCAAGAGCGGTGCAGAAAGAGGCAATAGAACTGCAGAAAGATGCAAGAGAGGTGCAGAAAGAGGTAAGATAGATACAGAAAGAAGCAAGAGAGGTGCTGAAAGAAGCAAGAGAAGTGCAGAAAGAAGCAACAGAGGTGCAGAAACAGGGAAGAGAAGTGCAGAAAGAAGCAAGAGAGGTGCAGAAAGTGGGAAACAGAGGTGCAGAAAGAGGCGTGCAGAAAGAAGGAAGAGAGGTAGAGAAAGAAGAAAGAGAAGTGCAGATAGAAGCAACAGAGGTGCAGAAAGAGGCAAGAGGGGTACAGAAAGAAGCAACAGAGGTGCAGAAAGAGGCTAAGGAAGTGCAGAAAGAAGCAAGAGAGGTGCACAAAGAGACTGGGGTAGAGCAGAAAGAGGGAGGACGAGTGCAGAAAGAAGGAAGAGGGGTACAGAAAGAGGCAAGAAGGGTGCAGAAAGAGGTAAGATAGGTGCAGAAAGAAGCAAGAGAGGTGCAGAGAGAATGAACAGAGGTACAGAATGAGGCAAGAGGGGTGCAGAAAAAGGCAAGCGAACTGCAGAAAGAGGCAAGAGAGGTGCAGAAACATGCAAGTGATGTGCAGAAAGAGTGAACAGGGGTGCAAATATAGGGAAGAGAGGTGCAGAAAGACGGAAGAGTGGTGTAGAAAGAGGGAAGAGGGGAGCAGAAAGAAGCAAGAGAGGTGCAGAAAGAAGCAAGAGAAGTGTAGAAAGAACCAACAAAGGTGCAGAAAGAGGCAAGAGGGGTGCAGAAAGAGGCAAGTGAAGTGCAGAAAGAAGGAAGCGGGGTGCAGAAAGAGGCAAGAGGGGTGCAGAAACATGCAAGTGAGGTACAGAAAGAGGGAACAGGGGTGCTGATAGAGGGAAGAGAGGTGCAGAAAGACCTAAGAGGGTTGTATAAAGAGGCAAGAGGGGTGCAGAAAGAAGCAAGAGAGGTGCAGAAAGAAGCAAAAGAAGTGCAGAGAAAATGAACAGAGGTAAATAATGAGGCAAGAGGGGTGCAGAAAGAGGCAAGAGACGTGCAGAAAGAAGCAACAGAGGTGCAGAAAGAGGCAAGAGAACTGCAGAAAGAGGCAAGAGAGGTGCAGAAACATGCAAGTGATGTGCAGAAAGAGTGAAAAGGGGTGCAAATATAGGGAAGAGAGGTGCAGAAAGACGGAAGAGGGGTGTAAAAGAGGCAAGAGGGGTGCAGAAAGAAGCAAGAGAGGTGCAGAAAGAAGCAAGAGAAGTGCAGAAAGAAGGAAGAGGGGTGCAGAAAGAGGCAAGAGGGTGCAGAAAGAGGCAAGATGTATACAGAAAGAAGCAAGAGAGGTGCAGAAAGAAGCAAGAGAAGTGCAGAAAGAAGCAACAGAGGTGCAGAAAGAGGATGAAAGGTGCAATGAGAAGCAAGAGAAGCACAGAAAGAGGAAATAGAGGTACAGAAAGAGGAAGAAAGACGTAGAAACAATTAAGAGAAATGCAGAAAGAAGCAAGAGAGTTGCAGAAAGAAAAAGATAGGTGCAGAAAAAAGCAAGAGAAGTGCAGAAAGACGCAAGAGAGGTGCAGAAAGACGCAAGTGAGGTGCAGAAAGAGGCAATAGAGGTGCAGAAAGAGGCAAGACAGGTACAGAAACAGGCAAGAGAAGTGCAGAAGGAAAATAAGAGAGGTACAGAAACAGGCAGCAGAGGTGCGGAAAGAGGAAGAGGGATGCAGAAAGAGGCAAGAGGGGTACAGAAAGAAGCAAGAGAGAAGCAGAAATAAGCAAGTGAAGTGCAGAAAGAAGCAACATAGGTGCAGAAAGAGGCAAGAGGGTGCAGAAAGAAGCAAGAGAGGTGCGGAAAGAAGCAAGAGAAGTACAGAAAGAAGCAACAGATATACAGAAAGGCACAAGAGAACCGCAGAAAGAGGCAAGAGAGGCTCAGAAAGAGGCAACAGAAGTGCAGAAAGATGCAAAGAAGTGCAGAAAGAGGCAAGAGAGCTGCAGAAAGCGGGAAGAGGGGTGTAGAAAGGCAAGACGGGTGCAGAAAGAAGCAAGAGAGGTACAGAAAGAAGCAAGAGAAGTGCAGAAAGAAGCAACAGAGGTGCAGAAAGAGGCAATAAAAGTGCAGAAGGAGGCAAGAGAGGTGCACATAAAGACAAGAGACGTGCAGAAAGAGAGGAAGACGGGTGCAGAAAGCGGCAAGAGTGGTGCAGAAAGAGGCAAGAGAGGTGCAGAAAGAGGGAAGAGGGGTGCAGAAAGAGGCAAGAGGGGTGCAGAAAGAAGCAAGAGAGGTACAAAAAGAAGAAACAGAGGTGCAGAAAGAGGCAGGAGAACTGCAGAAAGAGGCAAGAGAGGTGCAGAAACATGCAAGAGAGTTGCAGAAAGAGAGAACAGGGGTGCAGAAAAAGGCAAGAGAGGTGCAGAAAGAAGCAAGAGAGGTGCAGAAAGAAGCAATAGAAGTGCAGAAAGAACCTACAGAGGAACAGAAAGAGGCAAGAGGGGTGCAGAAAGAGGCAAGAGACGTGCAGAAAGAAGCAACAGAGGTGTAGAAATAGGCAAGAGAACTGCAGAAAGAGGCAAGAGAGGTGCAGAAACATGCAAGTGATGTACAGAAAGAAGGAACAGGGGTGCAGATAGAGGGAAGAGAGGCGCAGAAAGAGGCAAGAGGGGTGCAGAAATAAGCAAGAGAGGTGCAGAAAGAAATAAGAGAAACGCAGAAAGAACCAACAAAAGTGCAGAAAGAGGCAAGAGCGGTGCAGAAAGAGGCAATAGAACTGCAGAAAGATGCAAGAGAGGTGCAGAAAGAGGTAAGATAGATACAGAAAGAAGCAAGAGAGGTGCTGAAAGAAGCAAGAGAAGTGCAGAAAGAAGCAACAGAGGTGCAGAAACAGGGAAGAGAAGTGCAGAAAGAAGCAAGAGAGGTGCAGAAAGTGGGAAACAGAGGTGCAGAAAGAGGCGTGCAGAAAGAAGGAAGAGAGGTAGAGAAAGAAGAAAGAGAAGTGCAGATAGAAGCAACAGAGGTGCAGAAAGAGGCAAGAGGGGTACAGAAAGAAGCAACAGAGGTGCAGAAAGAGGCTAAGGAAGTGCAGAAAGAAGCAAGAGAGGTGCACAAAGAGACTGGGGTAGAGCAGAAAGAGGGAGGACGAGTGCAGAAAGAAGGAAGAGGGGTACAGAAAGAGGCAAGAAGGGTGCAGAAAGAGGTAAGATAGGTGCAGAAAGAAGCAAGAGAGGTGCAGAGAGAGAATGAACAGAGGTACAGAATGAGGCAAGAGGGGTGCAGAAAAAGGCAAGCGAACTGCAGAAAGAGGCAAGAGAGGTGCAGAAACATGCAAGTGATGTGCAGAAAGAGTGAACAGGGGTGCAAATATAGGGAAGAGAGGTGCAGAAAGACGGAAGAGTGGTGTAGAAAGAGGGAAGAGGGGAGCAGAAAGAAGCAAGAGAGGTGCAGAAAGAAGCAAGAGAAGTGTAGAAAGAACCAACAAAGGTGCAGAAAGAGGCAAGAGGGGTGCAGAAAGAGGCAAGTGAAGTGCAGAAAGAAGGAAGCGGGGTGCAGAAAGAGGCAAGAGGGGTGCAGAAAGAGGCAAGATGTGTACAGAAAGAAGCAAGAGAGGTGCAGAAAGAAGCAAGAGAAGTGCAGAAAGAAGCAACAGAGGTGCAGAAAGAGAAAGAAAGGTACAATGAGAAGCAAGTGAAGCACAGAAAGAGGCAATAGAAGTGCAGAAAGAGGAAGAAAGACGTAGAAACAATCAAGAGAAATACAGAAAGAAGCAAGAGAGTTGCAGAAAGAAAAAAGAGAGGTGCAGAAAAAAGCAAGAGAAGTGCAGAAAGAAGCAAAAGAGGTGCAGAAAGACGCAAGTGAGGTGCAGAAAGAGGCAGTAGAGGTGCAGAAAGAGGAAAGACAGGTGCAGAAACAGGCAAGTGAAGTGCAGAAAGAAGCAACAGAGGTGCAGAAAGAGGCAAGAGGGTACAGAAAGAAGCAAGAGAAGTGCAGAAAGAAGCAACAGATGTAAAGAAAGGCACAAGAGCACTGCAGAAAGAGGCAAGAGAGGTGCAGAAAGAGGCAACAGAAGTACAGAAAGATGCAAAAGAGGTGCAGAAAGAGGCAAGAGAGCTGCAGAAAGCGGGAAGAGGGGTGCAGAAAGGCAAGACAGGTGCAGAAAGAAGCAAGAGAGGTACAGAAACATGCAAGAGAGTTGCAGAAAGAGAGAACAGGGGTACAGAAAAAGGCAAGGGAGGTGCAGAATGAAGCAAGAGAAGTGCAGAAAGAACCAACAGAGGTACAGAAAGAGGCAAGAGGGGTGCAGAAAGAGGCAAGTAAAGTGCAGAAAGAGGCAAGAGAGGTGCAGAAACATGCAAGTGACGTACAGAAAGAAGGAACAGGGGTGCAGATAGAGGGAAGAGAGGCACAGAAAGACAGAAGAGGGGTGTAGAAAGAGGCAAGAGGGGAGCAGAAAGAAGCAAGAGAGGTGCAGAAAGAAATAAAAGAAATGCAGAAAGAACCAACAAAGGTGCAGAAAGAGGTAAGAGCGGTGCAGAAAGAGGCAATAGAACTGCAGAAAGAGGCAAGAGAGGTGCAGAAAGAGGTAAGATAGATGCAGAAAGAAGCAAGAGAGGTGCAGAAAGAAGCAAGAGAAGTGCAGAAAGAAGCAACAGACGTGCAAAACATGGAAGAGAAGTGCAGAAAGTGGGAAACAGAGGTGCAGAAAGTGGGAAACAGAGGTGCAGAAAGAGGCATGCAGAAAGAAGCAAGAGAGGTACAGAAAGAAGAAAGAGAAGTGCAGATAGAAGCAACAGAGGTACAGAAAGAGGCAAGAGGGGTACAGAAAGAAACAACAGAGGTGCAGAAAGAGGCTAAGGATGTGCAGAAAGAGGCAAGAAAAGTGCACAAAGAGACAGGGGTAGAGCAGAAAGAGGGAGGACGGGTGTAGAAAGAAGGAAGAGGGGTACAGAAAGAGGCAAGAGGGGTGCAGAAAGGGAGTAAGATAGGTGCAGAAAGAAGCAAGAGAGGTGCAGAAAGAAGCAAGAGAAGTGAAGAAAGAAGCAACAGAGGTGCAGAAACATGGAAGAGAAGTGCAGAAAGAAGCAAGAGAGGTGCAGAGATTGGGAAACAGAGGTGCAGAAAGAGGCCTTCTTTGACTGTACCTTTCCACAGACTCGTACAAAGTAGCCTAATCACTAATCCTTCTCCCAAGATGTCTTAAACCTCACTTTTCTCTTGAAGGTTCACTATTCATTGACTGCTCAGAATGTTAGGCCTACCAAATGTAAAACAGCAATCCTAACCATATCACTGTTGTAAGTCTCACCAGGTTTGTGAAGGTATGCATGCATGTGTTAGTGCTTTTACCTAGTGACATGTTACATAAAAAGTGCAGAAAGAAGCAAGAGAGGTGCAGAAAGTGGGAAACAGAGGTGCAGAAAGAGGTGTGCAGAAAGAAGCAAGAGAGGTACAGAAAGAAGAAAGAGAAGTTCAGATAGAAGCAACAGAGGTGCAGAAAGAGGCAAGAGGGGTACAGAAAGAAGCAACAGAGGTGCAGAAAGAGGCTAAGGAAGTGCAGAAAGAGGCAAGAGAGGTGCACAAAGAGACAGGAGTGGAGCAGAAAGAGGGAGGATGAGTGCAGAAAGAGGCAAGAGAGGTGCAGAAAGAAGCAAGAGGTGTAGAAAGAAGAAAGAGATATGCAGAAAGAAGCAACAGAAGTTCAGAAAGAGGCAAGAGAAGTACAGAAAGAGGCAAGAGAAATGCAGAAAGAAGCAACAAAGGTTCAGAAAGAGGCAAGAGAAGTGCAAAAAGAAGCAAAAGAGGTGCAGAAAGAGGCCTACTTTGACTGTACCTTTCCACAGACTCGTACAAAGTAGCCTAACCACTAATCCTTCTCCCAAGATGTCTTAACCCTCACTTTTCTCTTGAAGGTTCACTATTCATCGACTGCTCAGAATGTTAGGCCTACCAAATGTAAAATAGCAATCCTAACCATATCACTGTTGTAAGTCTCACCAAGTTTGTAAAGGTATGCATGCGTGTGTCTGTGCTTTTACCTAGTGACATGTTACATAAAAATAAACATACAAGTACTTGAATACCTGTGTTTCAAACAGCATACTCTGTAAATTTGTATACAAGAAGGTGTATGTATTGCTTTCTGCTCATAAACCAGGACACATGGGTATTCAATAGTATATTTGAGGGGCTCTATAACACCTACATACTTAAGACATGTCTGCCTGAGCAACCGAATGACAGAGCAGAACTGAGAAGTTTTGACCACCTATCGGAGAAGCTACCCACTTTTTAAGCTATCATCTTCAGATGCATAACACATGTGAGGATACATGTACAAGTAGACATATACCTCAGTCACGAGAGGACGCAGACCTTTAAACTTGACAGCTTACACTTCCAATTTGAGCACAGAAAGAGGCGAGAGAAGTAAAGAAAGAGGCAAGAGAAGTCTAGAAAAAAACAAGACGGGTGCAGAAAGAGGCAAGAGAAGTGCAGAAAGAGAAAGAGGCAAGAAAATTGTAGAAAGATTCAAGAGAGGTGCAGAAAGAAGAAAAAAGGTGCAGTGAGAAGCAAGAGAAAATCAGAAAGAGGCTAGAGAAATGCAGAAAGAGTAAGAAAGGTGCAGAAAGAACCAAGAGAAGTGCAGAAAGAAGCAAGAGAGGTGCAGAAAGGAGCAGGAAAAGTGATGACAGAGACAAGAGAGATGAAAAAAAAGAGAGGTACAGAAAAAAGCAAGAGAATTGCAGAAAGAAGCAATAGAGGTGCAGAAAGACACAGGTGAGGTACAGAAAGAGGCAATAGAGGTGCAGAAACAGGCAAGAGAAGTGCAGAAAGAAGCAACAGACGTGCAAAACATGGAAGAGAAGTGCAGAAAGTGGGAAACAGAGGTGCAGAAAGTGGGAAACAGAGGTGCAGAAAGAGGCATGCAGAAAGAAGCAAGAGAGGTACAGAAAGAAGAAAGAGAAGTGCAGATAGAAGCAACAGAGGTACAGAAAGAGTCAAGAGGGGTACAGAAAGAAACAACAGAGGTGCAGATAGAGGCTAAGGATGTGCAGAAAGAGGCAAGAGGGGTGCACAAAGAGACTGGGGTAGAGCAGAAAGAGTGAGGACGGGTGTAGAAAGAAGGAAGAGGGGTACAGAAAGAGGCAAGAGGGGTGCAGAAAGGGGTAAGATAGGTGCAGAAAGAAGCAAGAGAGGTGCAGAAAGAAGCAAGAGAAGTGAAGAAAGAAGCAACAGAGGTGCAGAAACATGGAAGAGAAGTGCAGAAAGAAGCAAGAGAGGTGCAGAGATTGGGAAACAGAGGTGCAGAAAGAGGCCTTCTATGACTGTACCTTCCACAGACTCGTACAAAGTAGCCTAATCACTAATCCTTCTCCCAAGATGTCTTAAACCTCACTTTTCTCTTGAAGGTTCACTATTCATTGACTGCTCAGAATGTTAGGCCTACCAAATGTAAAACAGCAATCCTAACCATATCACTGTTGTAAGTCTCACCAGGTTTGTGAAGGTATGCATGCATGTGTTTGTGCTTTTACCTAGTGACATGTTACATAAAAAGTGCAGAAAGAAGCAAGAGAGGTGCAGAAAGTGGGAAACAGAGGTGCAGAAAGAGGTGTGCAGAAAGAAGCAAGAGAGGTACAGAAAGAAGAAAGAGAAGTTCAGATAGAAGCAACAGAGGTGCAGAAAGAGGCAAGAGGGGTACAGAAAGAAGCAACAGAGGTGCAGAAAGAGGCTAAGGAAGTGCAGAAAGAGGCAAGAGAGGTGCACAAAGAGACAGGGGTGGAGCAGAAAGAGGGAGGACGAGTGCAGAAAGAGGCAAGAGAGGTGCAGAAAGAAGCAAGAGGTGCAGAAAGAAGAAAGAGATATGCAGAAAGAAGCAACAGAAGTTCAGAAAGAGGCAAGAGAAGTACAGAAAGAGGCAAGAGAAATGCAGAAAGAAGCAACAAAGGTTCAGAAAGAGGCAAGAGAAGTGCAAAAGAAGCAAAAGAGGTGCAGAAAGAGGCCTACTTTGACTGTACCTTTCCACAGACTCGTACAAAGTAGCCTAACCACTAATCCTTCTCCCAAGATGTCTTAACCCTCACTTTTCTCTTGAAGGTTCACTATTCATCGACTGCTCAGAATGTTAGGCCTACCAAATGTAAAATAGCAATCCTAACCATATCACTGTTGTAAGTCTCACCAAGTTTGTAAAGGTATGCATGCGTGTGTCTGTGCTTTTACCTAGTGACATGTTACATAAAAATAAACATACAAGTACTTGAATACCTGTGTTTCAAACAGCATACTCTGTAAATTTGTATACAAGAAGGTGTATGTATTGCTTTCTGCTCATAAACCAGGACACATGGGTATTCAATAGTATATTTGAGGGGCTCTATAACACCTACATACTTAAGACATGTCTGCCTGAGCAACCGAATGACAGAGCAGAACTGAGAAGTTTTGACCACCTATCGGAGAAGCTACCCACTTTTTAAGCTATCATCTTCAGATGCATAACACATGTGAGAATACATGTACAAGTAGACATATACCTCAGTCACGAGAGGACGCAGACCTTTAAACTTGACAGCTTACACTTCCAATTTGAGCACAGAAAGAGGCAAGAGAAGTAAAGAAAGAGGCAAGAGAAGTCTAGAAAAAAACAAGACGGGTGCAGAAAGAGGCAAGAGAAGTGCAGAAAGAGAAAGAGGCAAGAGAAGTGTAGGAAGGCACATGAGAAGTGCACAAAGAGGCAAGAGAAGTACATAAATAACCAAGAGAGATGTAGAAAGAAGCTAGAGAGGTACAGAAAGAGGAGAACAATTGTAGAAAGATTCAAGAGAGGTGCAGAAAGAAGAAAAAGGTGCAGTGAGAAGCAAGAGAAAATCAGAAAGAGGCTAGAGAAATGCAGAAAGAGTAAGAAAGGTGCAGAAAGAACTAAGAGAAGTGCAGAAAGAAGCAAGAGAGGTGCAGAAAGGAGCAGGAAAAGTGATGACAGAGACAAGAGAGATGAAAAAAAAGAGAGGTACAGAAAAAAGCAAGAGAATTGCAGAAAGAAGCAATAGAGGTGCAGAAAGACACAGGTGAGGTACAGAAAGAGGCAATAGAGGTGCAGAAACAGGCAAGAGAAGTGCAGAAATAGGCAAGAGAGGTAAAGAAACAGGCAACAGAGGTACAGAAAGATGGAAGAGGGATGCAGAAAGAGGCAAGACAGGTGCAGAAAGAAGCAAGAGAGAAGCAGAAAGAAGCAAGTGAAGTGCAGAAAGAAGCAACAGAGGAGCAGAAAGAGGCAAGATGGTTGCAGAAAGAAGCAAGAGAGGTGCAGAAAGAAGCAAGAGAAGTGCAGAAAGAAGCAACAGATGTGCAGAAAGGGACAAGAGGACTGCAGAAAGAGGCAAGAGAGGTGCAAAAAGAGGCAACAGAAGTGCAGAAAGATGCAAGAGAGATACAGAAAGAGGCAAGAGATGTGCAGAAACATGGATAGGGTGCAGAAAGTCAAAAGGGGTGCAGTAAGAAGCAAGAGAGGTGCCAAAAGAAGAAAGAAAAGTGCAGAAAGCAGAAACAGAGGTGCAGAAATAGGCAAGAGAAGTACAGAAAGAGGCAAGAGAGGTGCAGAAAGAGGCAAGAGAGCTGCAGAAAGTGGGAAGAGGGGTGCAGAAAGAGGCAAGACGGGTGCAGAAAGATGCAAGAGAGGTACAGAAAGAAGGAAGAAAAGTACAGAAAGAAGAAACAGAGGTGCACAAAGATGCAACAAAAGTGCAGAATGAGGCAAGAGAGGTGCACAAAGAGACAAGAGACATGCAGAAAGAGGGAAGATGGCTGCAGAAAGCAGCAAGAGGGGTGCAGAAAGAAGCAAGAGATGTGCAGGAAGAAGAAAGAGAAGTGAAGAAAGAAGCAACAGAAGTGCAGAAAGAGGCAAGAGAAGTACAGAAAGAGGCAAGAGAAGTGCAGAAAGAGGCAAGCAAGGTACAGAAAGAGGCAAGAGAGGTGCAGAAAGAAGAAAGAGAGGAGCAGAAAGAGGCAAGAGGGGTGCAGAACGAAGCAAGGGAGGTGCAGAAAGAAGCAAGAGAAGTGCAGAAAGAAGCAACAGAGGTGCAAAAAGAGGCAAGAGAACTGCAGAAAGAGGCAAGAGAGGTGCAGAAACATGCAAGTGAGGTACAGAAAGAGGGAACAGGGGTGCTGATAGAGGGAAGAGATGTGCAGAAAGACCTAAGAGGGTTGTATAAAGAGGCAAGAGGGGTGCAGAAAGAAGCAAGAGAGGTGCAGAAAGAAGCAAAAGAAGTGCAGAGAAAATGAACAGAGGTAAATAATGAGGCAAGAGGGGTGCAGAAAGAGGCAAGAGACGTGCAGAAAGAAGCAACAGAGGTGCAGAAAGAGGCAAGAGAACTGCAGAAAGAGGCAAGAGAGGTGCAGAAACATGCAAGTGATGTGCAGAAAGAGTGAAAAGGGGTGCAAATATAGGGAAGAGAGGTGCAGAAAGACGGAAGAGGGGTGTAAAAAGAGGCAAGAGGGGTGCAGAAAGAAGCAAGAGAGGTGCAGAAAGAAGCAAGAGAAGTGCAGAAAGAAGGAAGAGGGGTGCAGAAAGAGGCAAGAGGGGTGCAGAAAGAGGCAAGATGTATACAGAAAGAAGCAAGAGAGGTGCAGAAAGAAGCAAGAGAAGTGCAGAAAGAAGCAACAGAGGTGCAGAAAGAGGATGAAAGGTGCAATGAGAAGCAAGAGAAGCACAGAAAGAGGAAATAGAGGTACAGAAAGAGGAAGAAAGACGTAGAAACAATCAAGAGAAATGCAGAAAGAAGCAAGAGAGTTGCAGAAAGAAAAAGATAGGTGCAGAAAAAGCAAGAGAAGTGCAGAAAGACGCAAGAGAGGTGCAGAAAGACGCAAGTGAGGTGCAGAAAGAGGCAATAGAGGTGCAGAAAGAGGTAAGACAGGTACAGAAACAGGCAAGAGAAGTGCAGAAGGAAAATAAGAGAGGTACAGAAACAGGCAGCAGAGGTGCGGAAAGAGGGAAGAGGGATGCAGAAAGAGGCAAGAGGGGTACAGAAAGAAGCAAGAGAGAAGCAGAAATAAGCAAGTGAAGTGCAGAAAGAAGCAACATAGGTGCAGAAAGAGGCAAGAGGGTGCAGAAAGAAGCAAGAGAGGTGCGGAAAGAAGCAAGAGAAGTACAGAAAGAAGCAACAGATATACAGAAAGGCACAAGAGAACCGCAGAAAGAGGCAAGAGAGGCTCAGAAAGAGGCAACAGAAGTGCAGAAAGATGCAAAAGAGGTGCAGAAAGAGACAAGAGAGCTGCAGAAAGCGGGAAGAGGGGTGTAGAAAGGCAAGACGGGTGCAGAAAGAAGCAAGAGAGGTACAGAAAGAAGCAAGAGAAGTGCAGAAAGAAGCAACAGAGGTGCAGAAAGAGGCAATAAAAGTGCAGAAGGAGGCAAGAGAGGTGCACATAAAGACAAGAGACGTGCAGAAAGAGGGAAGACGGGTGCAGAAAGCGGCAAGAGTGGTGCAGAAAGAGGCAAAAGAGGTGCAGAAAGAGGGAAGAGGGGTGCAGAAAGAGGCAAGAGGGGTGCAGAAAGAAGCAAGAGAGGTACAAAAGAAGAAACAGAGGTGCAGAAAGAGGCAGGAGAACTGCAGAAAGAGGCAAGAGAGGTGCAGAAACATGCAAGAGAGTTGCAGAAAGAGAGAACAGGGGTGCAGAAAAAGGCAAGAGAGGTGCAGAAAGAAGCAAGAGAGGTGCAGAAAGAAGCAATAGAAGTGCAGAAAGAACCTACAGAGGAACAGAAAGAGGCAAGAGGGGTGCAGAAAGAGGCAAGAGACGTGCAGAAAGAAGCAACAGAGGTGTAGAAATAGGCAAGAGAACTGCAGAAAGAGGCAAGAGAGGTGCAGAAACATGCAAGTGATGTACAGAAAGAAGGAACAGGGGTGCAGATAGAGGGAAGAGAGGCGCAGAAAGAGGCAAGAGGGGTGCAGAAATAAGCAAGAGAGGTGCAGAAAGAAATAAGAGAAACGCAGAAAGAACCAACAAAGGTGCAGAAAGAGGCAAGAGCGGTGCAGAAAGAGGCAATAGAACTGCAGAAAGATGCAAGAGAGGTGCAGAAAGAGGTAAGATAGATACAGAAAGAAGCAAGAGAGGTGCAGAAAGAAGCAAGAGAAGTGCAGAAAGAAGCAAGAGAGGTGCAGAAACAGGGAAGAGAAGTGCAGAAAGAAGCAAGAGAGGTGCAGAAAGTGGGAAACAGAGGTGCAGAAAGAGGCGTGCAGAAAGAAGGAAGAGAGGTAGAGAAAGAAGAAAGAGAAGTGCAGATAGAAGCAACAGAGGTGCAGAAAGAGGCAAGAGGGCTACAGAAAGAAGCAACAGAGGTGCAGAAAGAGGCTAAGGAAGTGCAGAAAGAAGCAAGAGAGGTGCACAAAGAGACTGGGGTAGAGCAGAAAGAGGGAGGACGAGTGCAGAAAGAAGGAAGAGGGGTACAGAAAGAGGCAAGAAGGGTGCAGAAAGAGGTAAGATAGGTGCAGAAAGAAGCAAGAGAGGTGCAGAGAGAATGAACAGAGGTACAGAATGAGGCAAGAGGGGTGCAGAAAAAGGCAAGCGAACTGCAGAAAGAGGCAAGAGAGGTGCAGAAACATGCAAGTGATGTGCAGAAAGAGTGAACAGGGGTGCAAATATAGGGAAGAGAGGTGCAGAAAGACGGAAGAGTGGTATAGAAAGAGGGAAGAGGGGAGCAGAAAGAAGCAAGAGAGGTGCAGAAAGAAGCAAGAGAAGTGTAGAAAGAACCAACAAAGGTGCAGAAAGAGGCAAGAGGGGTGCAGAAAGAGGCAAGTGAAGTGCAGAAAGAAGGAAGCGGGGTGCAGAAAGAGGCAAGAGGGGTGCAGAAAGAGGCAAGATGTGTACAGAAAGAAGCAAGAGAGGTGCAGAAAGAAGCAAGAGAAGTGCAGAAAGAAGCAACAGAGGTGCAGAAAGAGGAAGAAAGGTACAATGAGAAGCAAGTGAAGCACAGAAAGAGGCAATAGAAGTGCAGAAAGAGGAAGACGTAGAAACAATCAAGAGAAATACAGAAAGAAGCAAGAGAGTTGCAGAAAGAAAAAAGAGAGGTGCAGAAAAAAGCAAGAGAAGTGCAGAAAGAAGCAAAAGAGGTGCAGAAAGACGCAAGTGAGGTGCAGAAAGAGGCAGTAGAGGTGCAGAAAGAGGAAAGAACGGTGCAGAAACAGGCAAGTGAAGTGCAGAAAGAAGCAACAGAGGTGCAGAAAGAGGCAAGAGGGTACAGAAAGAAGCAAGAGAAGTGCAGAAAGAAGCAACAGATGTAAAGAAAGGCACAAGAGCACTGCAGAAAGAGGCAAGAGAGGTGCAGAAAGAGGCAACAGAAGTGCAGAAAGATGCAAAAGAGGTGCAGAAAGAGGCAAGAGAGCTGCAGAAAGCGGGAAGAGGGGTGCAGAAAGGCAAGACAGGTGCAGAAAGAAGCAAGAGAGGTACAGAAAGAAGCAAGAGAAGTGCAGAAACAAGCAACAGAGGTGCAGAAAGAGGCAACAAAAGTGCAGTAGGAAGCAAGAGAGGTGCACATAGAGACAAGAGATGTGCAGAAAGAGGGAAGACGGGTGCAGAAAGCGGCAAGAGGGTTGCAGAACGAAGCAAGAGATGTCCAGAAAGAAGAAAAAGAAGTGTAGAAAGAAGCAACAGAAGTGCAGAAAGAGGCAAGAGACGTGCAGAAAGAGGCAAGAAAAGTGTAGAAAGAGGTAAGCAAGGTGCAGAAAGAGGCAAGAGAGGTGCAGAAAGAGGGAAGAGGGGTGCAGAAAGAGGCAAGAGGGGTGCAGAAAGAAGCAAGAGAGGTACAAAAAGAAGAAACAGAGGTGCAGAAAGAGACAAGAGAACTGCAGAAAGAGGCAAGAGAGGTGCAGAAACATGCAAGAGAGTTGCAGAAAGAGAGAACAGGGGTGCAGAAAACGGCAAGGGAGGTGCAGAAAGAAGCAAGAGAAGTGCAGAAAGAACCAACAGAGGTACAGAAAGAGGCAAGAGGGGTGCAGAAAGAGGCAAGTAAAGTGCAGAAAGAGGCAAGAGAGGTGCAGAAACATGCAAGTGACGTACAGAAAGAAGGAACAGGGGTGCAGATAGAGGGAAGAGAGGCACAGAAAGACAGAAGAGGGGTGTAGAAAGAGGCAAGAGGGGAGCAGAAAGAAGCAAGAGAGGTGCAGAAATAAATAAAAGAAATGCAGAAAGAACCAACAAAGGTGCAGAAAGAGGTAAGAGCGGTGCAGAAAGAGGCAATAGAACTGCAGAAAGAGGCAAGAGAGGTGCAGAAAGAGGTAAGATAGATGCAGAAAGAAGCAAGAGAGGTGCAGAAAGAAGCAAGAGAAGTGCAGAAAGAAGCAACAGACGTGCAAAACATGGAAGAGAAGTGCAGAAAGTGGGAAACAGAGGTGCAGAAAGTGGAAAACAGAGGTGCAGAAAGAGGCATGCAGAAAGAAGCAAGAGAGGTACAGAAAGAAGAAAGAGAAGTGCAGATAGAAGCAACAGAGGTACAGAAAGAGGCAAGAGGGGCACAGAAAGAAACAACAGAGGTGCAGATAGAGGCTAAGGATGTGCAGAAAGAGGCAAGAGGGGTGCACAAAGAGACTGGGGTAGAGCAGAAAGAGTGAGGACGGGTGTAGAAAGAAGGAAGAGGGGTACAGAAAGAGGCAAGAGGGGTGCAGAAAGGGGTAAGATAGGTGCAGAAAGAAGCAAGAGAGGTGCAGAAAGAAGCAAGAGAAGTGAAGAAAGAAGCAACAGAGGTGCAGAAACATGGAAGAGAAGTGCAGAAAGAAGCAAGAGAGGTGCAGAGATTGGGAAACAGAGGTGCAGAAAGAGGCCTTCTTTGACTGTACCTTTCCACAGACTCGTACAAAGTAGCCTAATCACTAATCCTTCTCCCAAGATGTCTTAAACCTCACTTTTCTCTTGAAGGTTCACTATTCATTGACTGCTCAGAATGTTAGGCCTACCAAATGTAAAACAGCAATCCTAACCATATCACTGTTGTAAGTCTCACCAGGTTTGTGAAGGTATGCATGCATGTGTTTGTGCTTTTACCTAGTGACATGTTACATAAAAATAAACATACAAGTACTTGAATACCTGTGTTTCAAACAGCATACTCTGTAAATTTGTATACAAGAAGGTGTATGTATTGCTTTCTGCTCATAAACCAGGACACATGGGTATTCAATAGTATATTTGAGGGGCTCTATAACACCTACATACTTAAGACATGTCTGCCTGAGCAACCGAATGACAGAGCAGAACTGAGAAGTTTTGACCACCTATCGGAGAAGCTACCCACTTTTAAGCTATCATCTTCAGATGCATAACACATGTGAGAATACATGTACAAGTAGACATATACCTCAGTCACGAGAGGACGCAGACCTTTAAACTTGACAGCTTACACTTCCAATTTGAGCACAGAAGAAAAAAGAGAAGTGAAGAAAGAAGCAACAGAAGTGCAGAAAGAGGCAAGAGAAGTACAGAAAGAGGCAAGAGAGGTGCAGAAAGAAGAAAGAGAGGAGCAGAAAGAGGCAAGAGGGGTGCAGAAACATGCAAGTGAGGTACAGAAAGAGGGAACCGGGGTGCTGATAGAGGGAAGAGAGGTGCAGAAAGACCTAAGAGGGTTGTATAAAGAGGCAAGAGGGTGCAGAAAGAAGCAAGAGAGGTGCAGAAAGAAGCAAAAGAAGTGCAGAGAAAATGAACAGAGGTAAATAATGAGGCAAGAGGGGTGCAGAAAGAGGCAAGAGACATGCAGAAAGAAGCAACAGAGGTGCAGAAAGAGGCAAGAGAACTGCAGAAAGAGGCAAGAGAGGTGCAGAAACATGCAAGTGATGTGCAGAAAGAGTGAAAAGGGAGTGCAAATATAGGGAAGAGAGGTGCAGAAAGACGGAAGAGGGGTGTAAAAAGAGGCAAGAGGGGTGCAGAAAGAAGCAAGAGAGGTGCAGAAAGAAGCAAGAGAAGTGCAGAAAGAAGGAAGAGGGGTGCAGAAAGAGGCAAGAGGGGTGCAGAAAGAGGCAAGATGTATACAGAAAGAAGCAAGAGAGGTGCAGAAAGAAGCAAGAGAAGTGCAGAAAGAAGCAACAGAGGTGCAGAAAGAGGATGAAAGGTGCAATGAGAAGCAAGAGAAGCACAGAAAGAGGAAATAGAGGTACAGAAAGAGGAAGAAAGACGTAGAAACAATCAAGAGAAATGCAGAAAGAAGCAAGAGAGTTGCAGAAAGAAAAAAGATAGGTGCAGAAAAAAGCAAGAGAAGTGCAGAAAGACGCAAGAGAGGTGCAGAAAGACGCAAGAGAGGTGCAGAAAGAGGCAATAGAGGTGCAGAAAGAGGTAAGACAGGTACAGAAACAGGCAAGAGAAGTGCAGAAGGAAAATAAGAGAGGTACAGAAACAGGCAGCAGAGGTGCGGAAAGAGGGAAGAGGGATGCAGAAAGAGGCAAGAGGGGTGTAGAAAGAAGCAAGAGAGGTGCAGAAAGAAGCAAGAGAAGTGCAGAAAGAAGCAACAGATGTGCAGAAAGGGACAAGAGGACTGCAGAAAGAGGCAAGAGAGGTGCAAAAAGAAGCAACAGAAGTGCAGAAAGAGGCAAGCAAGGTACAGAAAGAGGCAAGAGAGGTGCAGAAAGAAGAAAGAGAGGAGCAGAAAGAGGCAAGAGGGGTGCAGAAAGAAGCAAGGGAGGTGCAGAAAGAAGCAAGAGAAGTGCAGAAAGAAGCAACAGAGGTGCAAAAAGAGGCAAGAGAACTGCAGAAAGAGGCAAGAGAGGTGCAGAAACATGCAAGTGAGGTACAGAAAGAGGGAAGAGGGGTGCTGATAGAGGGAAGAGAGGTGCAGAAAGACCTAAGAGGGTTGTATAAAGAGGCAAGAGGGTGCAGAAAGAAGCAAGAGAGGTGCAGAAAGAAGCAAAAGAAGTGCAGAGAAAATGAACAGAGGTAAATAATGAGGCAAGAGGGGTGCAGAAAGAGGCAAGAGACGTGCAGAAAGAAGCAACAGAGGTGCAGAAAGAGGCAAGAGAACAGCAGAAAGAGGCAAGAGAGGTGCAGAAACATGCAAGTGATGTGCAGAAAGAGTGAAAAGGGGTGCAAATATAGGGAAGAGAGGTGCAGAAAGACGGAAGAGGGGTGTAAAAAGAGGCAAGAGGGGTGCAGAAAGAAGCAAGAGAGGTGCAGAAAGAAGCAAGAGAAGTGCAGAAAGAAGGAAGAGCGGTGCAGAAAGAGGCAAGAGGGGTGCAGAAAGAGGCAAGATGTATACAGAAAGAAGCAAGAGAGGTGCAGAAAGAAGCAAGAGAAGTGCAGAAAGAAGCAACAGAGGTGCAGAAAGAGGATGAAAGGTGCAATGAGAAGCAAGAGAAGCACAGAAAGAGGAAATAGAGGTACAGAAAGAGGAAGAAAGACGTAGAAACAATCAAGAGAAATGCAGAAAGAAGCAAGAGAGTTGCAGAAAGAAAAAAGATAGGTGCAGAAAAAAGCAAGAGAAGTGCAGAAAGACGCAAGAGAGGTGCAGAAAGACGCAAGTGAGGTGCAGAAAGAGGCAATAGAGGTGCAGAAAGAGGTAAGACAGGTACAGAAACAGGCAAGAGAAGTGCAGAAGGAAAATAAGAGAGGTACAGAAACAGGCAGCAGAGGTGCGGAAAGAGGGAAGAGGGATGCAGAAAGAGGCAAGAGGGGTACAGAAAGAAGCAAGAGAGAAGCAGAAATAAGCAAGTGAAGTGCAGAAAGAAGCAACATAGGTGCAGAAAGAGGCAAGAGGGTGCAGAAAGAAGCAAGAGAGGTGCAGAAAGAAGCAAGAGAAGTACAGAAAGAAGCAACAGATATACAGAAAGGCACAAGAGAACCGCAGAAAGAGGCAAGAGAGGCTCAGAAAGAGGCAACAGAAGTGCAGAAAGATGCAAAAGAGATGCAGAAAGAGGCAAGAGAGCTGCAGAAAGCGGGAAGAGGGGTGTAGAAAGGAAAGACGGGTGCAGAAAGAAGCAAGAGAGGTACAGAAAGAAGCAAGAGAAGTGCAGAAAGAAGCAACAGAGGTGCAGAAAGAGGCAATAAAAGTGCAGAAGGAGGCAAGAGAGGTGCACATAAAGACAAGAGACGTGCAGAAAGAGGGAAGACAGGTGCAGAAAGCGGCAAGAGTGGTGCAGAAAGAGGCAAGAGAGGTGCAGAAAGAGGGAAGAGGGGTGCAGAAAGAGGCAAGAGGGGTGCAGAAAGAAGCAAGAGAGGTACAAAAAGAAGAAACAGAGGTGCAGAAAGAGGCAGGAGAGGTGCAGAAACATGCAAGAGAGTTGCAGAAAGAGAGAACAGGGGTGCAGAAAAAGGCAAGAGAGGTGCAGAAAGAAGCAAGAGAGGTGCAGAAAGAAGCAATAGAAGTGCAGAAAGAACCAACAGAGGAACAGAAAGAGGCAAGAGGGGTGCAGAAAGAGGCAAGAGACGTGCAGAAAGAAGCAACAGAGGTGTAGAAATAGGCAAGAGAACTGCAGAAAGAGGCAAGAGAGGTGCAGAAACATGCAAGTGATGTACAGAAAGAAGGAACAGGGGTGCAGATAGAGGGAAGAGAGGCGCAGAAAGATGGAAGAGGGGTGTAGAAAGAGGCAAGAGGGGTGCAGAAATAAGCAAGAGAGGTGCAGAAAGAAATAAGAGAAACGCAGAAAGAGGCAAGAGCGGTGCAGAAAGAGGCAAGAGCGGTGCAGAAAGAGGCAATAGAACTGCAGAAGGATGCAAGAGAGGTGCAGAAAGAGGTAAGATAGATACAGAAAGAAGCAAGAGAGGTGCAGAAAGAAGCAAGAGAAGTGCAGAAAGAAGCAACAGAGGTGCAGAAACAGGGAAGAGAAGTGCAGAAAGAAGCAAGAGAGGTGCAGAAAGTGGTAAACAGAGGTGAAGAAAGAGGCGTGCAGAAAGAAGGAAGAGAGGCAGAGAAAGAAGAAAGAGAAGTGCAGATAGAAGCAACAGAGGTGCAGAAAGAGGCAAGAGGGGTACAGAAAGAAGCAACAGAGGTGCAGAAAGAGGCTAAGGAAGTGCAGAAAGAAGCAAGAGAGGTGCACAAAGAGACTGGGGTAGAGCAGAAAGAGGGAGGACGAGTGCAGAAAGAAGGAAGAGGGGTACAGAAAGAGGCAAGAGGGGTGCAGAAAGAGGTAAGATAGGTGCAGAAAGAAGCAAGAGAGGTGCAGAGAGAACAAACAGAGGTACAGAATGAGGCAAGAGGGGTGCAGAAAAAGGCAAGAGATGTACAAAAAGAAGCAACAGAGGTGCAGAAAGAGGAAAGCGAACTGCAGAAAGAGGCAAGAGAGGTGCAGAAACATGCAAGTGATGTGCAGAAAGAGTGAACAGGGGTGCAAATATAGGGAAGAGAGGTGCAGAAAGACGGAAGAGTGGTGTAGAAAGAGGGAAGAGGGGAGCAGAAAGAAGCAAGAGAGGTGCAGAAAGAAGCAAGAGAAGTGTAGAAAGAACCAACAAAGGTGCAGAAAGAGGCAAGAGGGGTGCAGAAAGAGGCAAGTGAAGTGCAGAAAGAAGGAAGCGGGGTGCAGAAAGAGGCAAGAGGGGTGCAGAAAGAGGTAAGATGTGTACAGAAAGAAGCAAGAGAGGAGCAGAAAGAAGCAAGAGAAGTGCAGAAAGAAGCAACAGAGGTGCAGAAAGAGGAAGAAAGGTACAATGAGAAGCAAGTGAAGCACAGAAAGAGGCAATAGAAGTGCAATAAGAGGAAGAAAGACGTAGAAACAATCAAGAGAAATACAGAAAGAAGCAAGAGAGTTGCAGAAAGAAAAAAGAGAGGTGCAGAAAAAAGCAAGAGAAGTGCAGAAAGAAGCAAAAGAGGTGCAGAAAGACGCAAGTGAGGTGCAGAAAGAGGCAGTAGAGGTGCAGAAAGAGGAAAGACAGGTGCAGAAACAGGCAAGTGAAGTGCAGAAAGAAGCAACAGAGGTGCAGAAAGAGGCAAGAGGGTACAGAAAGAAGCAAGAGAAGTGCAGAAAGAAGCAACAGATGTAAAGAAAGGCACAAGAGCACCGCAGAAAGAGGCAAGAGAGGTGCAGAAAGAGGCAACAGAAGTGCAGAAAGATGCTAAAGAGGTGCAGAAAGAGGCAAGAGAGCTGCAGAAAGCGGGAAGAGGGGTGCAGAAAGGCAAGACAGGTGCAGAAAGAAGCAAGAGAGGTACAGAAAGAAGCAAGAGAAGTGCAGAAAGAAGCAACAGAGGTGCAGAAAGAGGCAACAAAAGTGCAGAAGGAAGCAAGAGAGGTGCACATAGAGACAAGAGATGTGCAGAAAGAGGGAAGACGGGTGCAGAAAGCGGCAAGAGGGGTGCAGAACGAAGCAAGAGATGTCCAGAAAGAAGAAAAAGAAGTGCAGAAAGAAGCAACAGAAGTGCAGAAAGAGGCAAGAGACGTGCAGAAAGAGGCAAGAAAAGTGTAGAAAGAGGCAAGCAAGGTTCAGAAAGAGGCAAGAGAGGTGCAGAAAGAGGCAAATGAAGTGCAGAAAGAGAAAGAGGCAAGAGAAGTATAGGAAGGCACATGAGAAGTGCACAAAGTGGCACGAGAAGTACAGAAATAACCAAGAGAGATGTAGAAAGAAGCTAGAGAGGTACAGAAAGAGGAGAAAAATTGTAGAAAGATTCAAGAGAGGTGCAGAAAGAAGAAAAAAGGTGCAGTGAGAAGCAAGAGAAAATCAGAAAGAGGCAAGAGAAATGCAGAAAGAGTAAAAAAGGTGCAGAAAGAACCAAGAGAAGTGCAGAAAGAAGCAAGAGAGGTGCAGAAAGGAGCAGGAAAAGTGATGACAGGGACAAGAGAGATGAAAAAAAAGAGAGGTGCAGAAAAAAGCAAGAGAATTGCAGAAAGAAGCAATAGAGGTGCAGAAAGACACACGCGAGGTACAGAAAGAGGCAATAGAGGTGCAGAAACAGGCAAGAGAAGTGCAGAAATAGGCAAGAGAGGTAAAGAAACAGGCAACAGAGGTACAGAAAGATGGAAGAGGGATGCAGAAAGAGGCAAGAGAGGTGCAGAAAGAGGCAAGAGAGCTGCAGAAAGTGGGAAGAGGGGTGCAGAAAGAGGCAAGACGGGTGCAGAAAGATGCAAGAGAGGTACAGAAAGAAGGAAGAAAAGTACAGAAAGAAGAAACAGAGGTGCACAAAGATGCAACAAAAGTGCAGAATGAGGCAAGAGAGGTGCGCAAAGAGACAAGAGACATGCAGAAAGAAGGAAGACGGCTGCAGAAAGCGGCAAGAGGGGTGCAGAAAGAAGCAAGAGATGTGCAGAAAGAAGAAAGAGAAGTGAAGAAAGAAGCAACAGAAGTGCAGAAAGAGGCAAGAGAAGTACAGAAAGAGGCAAGCAAGGTACAGAAAGAGGCAAGCAAGATACAGAAAGAGGCAAGAGAGGTGCAGAAAGAAGAAAGAGAGGAGCAGAAAGAGGCAAAAGGGGTGCAGAAGGAAGCAAGGGTGGTGCAAAAAGAAGCAAGAGAAGTGCAGAAAGTAGCAACAGAGGTGCAGAAAGAGGCAAAAGAGGTGCAGAAAGAGGCAAGAGAGGTGCAGAAACATGCAAGTGAGGTACAGAAAGAGGGAACAGGGGTGCTGATAGAGGGAAGAGAGGTGCAGAAAGACCTAAGAGGGTTGTAGAAAGAGGCCAGAGGGATGCAGAAAGAAGCAAGAGAGGTGCAGAAAGAAGCAAGAGAAGTGCAGAGAAAATGAACAGAGGTAAAGAATGAGGCAAGAGGGGTACAGAAAGAGGCAAGAGATGTGCAGAAAGAAGCAACAGAGGTGCAGAAAGAGGCAAGAGAACTGCAGAAAGAGGCAAGAGAGGTGCAGAAACATGCAAGTGATGTGCAGAAAGAGTGAACAGGGGTGCAAATATAGAGAAGAGAGGTGCAGAAAGACGGAAGAGGGGTGTAGAAAGAGGCAAGAGGGGTGCAGAAAGAAGCAAGAGAGGTGCAGAAAGAAGCAAGAGAAGTGCAGAAAGAAGGAAGAGGGGTGCAGAAAGAGGCAAGAGGGGTGCAGAAAGAGGCAAGATGTATACAGAAAGAAGCAAGAGAGGTGCAAAAAGAAGCAACAGAGGTGCAGAAAGAAGCAACAGAGGTGCAGAAAGAGGATGAAAGGTGCAATGAGAAGCAAGAGAAGCACAGAAAGAGGAAATAGAAGTACAGAAAGAGGAAGAAAGACATAGAAACAATCAAGAGAAATGCAGAAAGAAGCAAGAGAGTTGCAGAAAGAAAAAAGAGAGGTGCAGAAAAAAGCAAGAGAAGTGCTGAAAGACGCAAGTGAGGTGCAGAAAGACGCAAGTGAGGTGCAGAAAGAGGCAATAGAGGTGCAGAAAGAGGAAAGACAGGTACAGAAACAGGCAAGAGAAGTGCAGAAGGAAAATAAGAGAGGTACAGAAACAGGCAGCAGAGGTGCGGAAAGAGGGAAGAGGGATGCAGAAAGAGGCAAGAGGGGTACAGAAAGAAGCAAGAGAGAAGCAGAAATAAGCAAGTGAAGTGCAGAAAGAAGCAACAGAGGTGCAGAAAGAGGCAAGAGGGTGCAGAAAGAAACAAGAGAGATGCGGAAAGAAGCAAGAGAAGTGCAGAAAGAAGCAACAGATATACAGAAAGGCACAAGAGAACCGCAGAAAGAGGCAAGAGAGGCTCAGAAAGAGGCAACAGAAGTGCAGAAAGATGCAAAAGAGGTGCAGAAAGAGGCAAGAGAGCTGCAGAAAGCGGGAAGAGGGGTGTAGAAAGGCAAGACGGGTGCAGAAAGAAGCAAGAGAGGTACAGAAAGAAGCAAGAGAAGTGCAGAAAGAAGCAACAGAGGTGCAGAAAGAGGCAATAAAAGTGCAGAAGGAGGCAAGAGAGGTGCACATAAAGACAAGAGACGTGGAGAAAGAGGGAAGACGGGTGCAGAAAGCGGCAAGAGGGGTGCAGAAAGAGGCAAGAGAGGTGCAGAAAGAGGGAAGAGGGGTGCAGAAAGAGGCAAGAGGGGTGCAGAAAGAAGCAAGAGAGGTACAAAACGAAGAAACAGAGGTGCAGAAAGAGGCAGGAGAACTGCAGAAAGAGGCAAGAGAGGTGCAGAAACATGCAAGAGAGTTGCAGAACGAGAGAACAGGGGTGCAGAAAAAGGCAAGAGAGGTGCAGAAAGAAGCAAGAGAGGTGCAGAAAGAAGCAATAGAAGTGCAGAAAGAACCAACAGAGGTACAGAAAGAGGCAAGAGGGGTGTAGAAAGAGGCAAGAGATGTGCAGAAAGAAGCAACAGAGGTGTAGAAATAGGCAAGAGAACTGCAGAAAGAGGCAAGAGAGGTGCAGAAACATGCAAGTGATGTACAGAAAGAAGGAACAGGGGTGCAGATAGAGGGAAGAGAGGCACAGAAAGATGGAAGAGGGGTGCAGAAAGAGGCAAGATGGGTGCAGAAAGAAGCAAGAGAGGTGCAGAAAGAAATAAGAGAAACGCAGAAAGAACCAACAAAGGTGCAGAAAGAGGCAAGAGCGGTGCAGAAAGAGGCAATAGAACTGCAGAAAGAGGCAAGAGAGGAGCAGAAAGAGGTAAGATAGATGCAGAAAGAAGCAAGAGAGGTGCAGAAAGAAGCAAGAGAAGTGCAGAAAGAAGCAACAGAGGTGCAGAAACATGGAAGAGAAGTGCAGAAAGAAGCAAGAGAGGTGCAGAAAGTGGGAAACAGGTGCAGAAAGAGGCGTGCAGAAAGAAGCAAGAGAGGTAGAGAAAGAAGAAAGAGAAGTGCAGATAGAAGCAACAGAGGTGCAGAAAGAGGCAAGAGGGGTACAGAAAGAAGCAACAGAGGTGCAGAAAGAGGCTAATGAAGTGAAGAAGGAGGCAAGAGAGGTGCACAAAGAGACAGGGGTAGAGCAGAAAGAGGGAGGATGAGTGCAGAAAGAAGGAAGAGGGGTACAGAAAGAGGCAAGAGGGGGTGCAGAAAGAGGTAAGATAGGTGCAGAAAGAAGCAAGAGAGGTGCAGAAAGAAGCAAGAGAAGTGAAGAAAGAAGCAACAGAAGTGCAGAAACATGGAAGAGAAGTGCAGAAAGAAGCAAGAGAGGTACAGAAAGTAGGAAACAGAGGTGCAGAAAGAGGCCGACTTTGACTGTACCTTTCCACAGACTCGTACAAAGTAGCATAATCACTAATCCTTCTCCCAAGATGTCTTAAACCTCACTTTTCTCTTGAAGGTTCACTATTCATTGACTGCTCAGAATGTTAGGCCTACCAAATGTAAAACAGCAATCCTAACCATATCACTGTTGTAAGTCTCACCAGGTTTGTGAAGGTATGCATGCATGTGTCTGTGCTTTTACCTAGTGACATGTTACATTAAAAGTGCAGAAAGAAGCAAGAGAGGTGCAGAAAGTGGGAAACAGAGGTGCAGAAAGAGGCGTGCAGAAAGAAGCAAGAGAGGTACAGAAAGAAGAAAGAGAAGTGCAGATAGAAGCAACAGAGGTGCAGAAAGAGGCAAGAGGGGTACAGAAAGAAGCAACAGAGGTGCAGAAAGAGGCTAAGGAAGTGCAGAAAGAGGCAAGAGAGGTGCACAAAGAGACAGGAGTGGAGCAGAAAGAGGGAGGACGAGTGCAGAAAGAGGCAAGAGGTGTGAAGAAAGAAGCAAGAGGTGCAGAAAGAAGAAAGAGATATGCAGAAAGAAGCAACAGAAGTTCAGAAAGAGGCAAGAGAAGTACAGAAAGAGGCAAGAGAAATGCAGAAAGAAGCAACAAAGTTTCAGAAAGAGGCAAGAGAAGTGCAAAAAGAAGCAACAGAGATGCAGAAAGAGGCCTACTTTGACTGTACC
This sequence comes from Calotriton arnoldi, assembly GCA_963921515.1. Classification (NCBI taxonomy): domain Eukaryota; kingdom Metazoa; phylum Chordata; class Amphibia; order Caudata; family Salamandridae; genus Calotriton; species Calotriton arnoldi. The sequence continues at coordinate 44,667 of CAWUFW010021488.1, read as the reverse complement.
TTTCCACAGACTCGTACAAAGTAGCCTAATCACTAATCCTTCTCCCAAGATGTCTTAAACCTCACCTTTCTCTTGAAGGTTCACTATTCATCGACTGCTCAGAATATTTGGCCTACCAAATGTAAAACAGCAATCCTAACCATATCACTGTTGTAAGTCTCACCAAGTTTGTGAAGGTATGCATGCGTGTGTCTGTGCTTTTACCTAGTGACATGTTACATAAAAATAAACATACACGTACTTGAATACCTGTGTTTCAAACAGCATACTCTGTAAATTTGTATACAAGAAGGTGTATGTATTGCTTTCTGCTCATAAACCAGGACACATGGGTATTCAATAGTATATTTGAGGGGCTCTATAACACCTACATACTTAAGACATGTCTGCCTGCACAACCAAATGACAGAGCAGAACTGAGAAGTTTTGACCACCTATCGGAGAAGCTACCCACTTTTTAAGCTACCATCTTCAGATGCATAACACATGTGAGGATACATGTACAAGTAGACATATACCTCAGTCACGAGAGGACGCAGACCTTTAAACTTGACAGCTTACACCTCCAATTTGAGCACAGAAAAAGGCGAGAGAAGTATAGAAAGAGGCAAGAGAAGTCTAGAAAAAAACAAGACAGGTGCAGAAAGAGTAAGAAATATGCAGAAAGAAGCAAGAGAAGTGCAGAAAGAGAAAGAGGCAAGAGAAGTGTAGAAAGACGCAAGCGAAGTACACAAAGAGGCAAGAGAAGTGCAGAAATAACCAAGAGAGGTGTAGAAAGATGCCAGAGAGGTGCAGAAAGAGGAGAAAATTATAGAAAGAAGCAAGAGAGGTGCAGAAAGAGGAAGAAAGGTGCAGTGAGAAGCTAGAGAAGCACAGAAAGAGGCAATAGAAGTGCAGAAAGAGGAAGAAAAATGCAGAAACAATAAAGAGAAAAACAGAAAGAGGCAAGAGAAATGTAGAAAGAGTAAGAACGGTGCAGAAAGAACCAAGAGAAGTGCAGAAAGAAGCAAGAGAGGTACAGAAAGGAGCAAGAAAAGTGATGACAGAGACAAGAGAATTGCAGGAAGAAAAAAGAGAGGTGCATAAAAAAGCAAGAGATGTGCAGAAAGAAGAAAGAGAGGTGCAGAAAGACGCAAGTGAGGTGCAGACATAGGCAATAGAGGTGCATAAACAGGCAGGAGAGGTACAGAAACAGGCAACAGAGGTATAGAAAGAGGGCAGAGGGATGCAGAAAGAGGCAAGATGGGTACAGAAAGAAGCAAGAGAGAAGCAGAAAGAAGCAAGTGAAGTGCAGAAAGAAGCAACAGAGGTGCAGAAAGAGGCAAGATGGTTGCAGAAAGAAGCAAGAGAGGTGCAGAAAGGAACTAGAGAAGTGCAGAAAGCAGCAACAGATGTGCCGAAAGGGACAAGAGGACCTCAGAAAGAGGCAAGAGAGGTGCAGAAAGAGGCAACAGAAGTGCAGAAATATGCAAGAGAGGTGCAGAAAGAGGCAAGAGAGGTGCAGAAACATGGATAGGGTGCAGAAAATCAAAAGGGGTGCAGAAAGAAGCAAGAGAGGTGCCAAAAGAAGAAAGAAAAGTGCAGAAAGCAGCAACAGAGGTGCAGAAATAGGCAAGAGAAGTGCAGAAAGAGGCAAGAGAGGTGCAGAAAGAGGCAAGAGAGCTGCAGAAAGTGGGAAGAGGGGTGCAGAAAGAGGCAAGACGGGTGCAGAAAGAAGCAAAAGAGGTACAGAAAGAAGCAAGAGAAGTGCAGAAAGAGGCAAGTGAACTGCTGCAGAAAGAGGCAAGAGAAGTGCTGAAAGAGGCAAGGGAACTGCAACAAGAGGCAAAAGAAGTGCAGAAAGAGTCAAGAGAGGTGCAGAAAGAGGGAAGAGGGGTGCAGAAAGTGGCAAGAGGGGTGTAGAAAGAAGCAAGAGAGGGGCAGAAAGAAGCAAGAGAAGTGCGGAAAGAAGCAACAGAGGTGCAGAAAGAGGCAAAACAAGTGCAGAGAGAGGCAAGAGAAGTGCAGAAAGAGGTAAGAGATTTACAAAAACAGGCAACAGAAGTTGCAGAAAGAGGGAAGAGGGGTGCAAAAAGAAGCAAGATAGATGCAGAAAGAAGCAAGAGGAGTGCAGAAATAAGCAACAGAGGTGTAGAAAGAGTCAAGAGGGGTACAGAAAGAAGCAAGCGAGGTGCAGAAAGAAGCAAGGGAAGTGCAGAAAGAGGCAAGAGAAGTGCAGAAAGAGGCAAGAGAGATGCAGAAAGATGCAAGAGAGGTGCAGAAAGAAGGGAGGTGCAGAAAGCGGAAGAGATGTGCAGAAAGCGGCAAGAGAATTGCAGAAAGAGGAAGAAAGATGCAGAAAGAAGCAAGAGAAATGCAGAAAGAGGCAAGAGAGGCGCAAAAAGAAGCAAGAGTGGTTTGCGCACAATTAATACCAATTTAACACCCACATTTAGCAATAAGTAACAGGTGACCATTACAGCTTTGCAAAGGGCCTTCCACCAAGCTGTAACACTTGTCGCTGCATTTTTGGTAACGTTTGAGGTTTTTTATGTTCAAATCTGCAGATTATGTGGCAGATGATGGAATATGTGGCAAATGCGGAAAATGTATAATTATCCGTAAATCGCTGTGGCCGAACAGTTGCATAATTCCAGGGGCCCTGCTCATACTTCTGACTAGGTCCAGAAGTGCTCCTCAGTGGTTCCTTCTTTTTTTGTGTCTCATTGAGTTTATAGTTAGCTTCTATGGAAATGAGGAAGTGGAAACCTGAGGTTACCACTCTACAACACAGACTACCATACCACATAATTACTCTCCATAACACGTAATCCCACTCTACATAATTCTTATACACTAAATACCAAATACTTTCTATCCACATAATTTCACTGCACAACATACCACATAATTCCACTACACACAACGTACATCCACTCCACTCCAAAAAACATTAGTAAAAAATCTTTTACATTTACAACACCAATAGCTCTAACCTTTGCAAATGCAAAACCTATTGCATTGCAAATGCTTCTTTAACTAGTAGTCATGTTTGCAGAGTGGTGGACAAAGGGGCTGGGCCTCCAACCAGTGCTCAGGAATTCCACTGCGTAGGACTTACAGGAGGTACCAGGGCGGCTTCTTGGCCCCAAAAGTCCCTCAGGAGTAAAGTGGCCTTCATCCCCCAACCAGTAGTGTGCCAGAAGGCGCGTTGGCAGAGTGGTGGACAAAGGGGGGCGTGGCCTCCAAAGACCTCTTAGCACTCCCTCTGAGTGGGACTTACTGGAGGTAACAGATGGGGTAGTTGGCCCCCAAGGAAATCCTATTACCTCCACTAAGTCTCACACAGCAGGATTGCTAAGTACTGATAGCATGTTATGCCCCCTTTGCCCACCACTCTGCAAACGTGCTTCCTGGTGCACTCTTGGTTGGAGAACACAAGGGGACCTCATTGCCCCACCAGCAGTGCATCAAGAGGCGCGTTTGCAGAGTGGTGGAAAAAGGGGCGTGGCCTCCAACAAATTCTCAGCAATTCCACCTTGTGCAACTTACTGGAGGTAAGAGGTGGGCTAGTTGGCCCCTCAGAACCCTCAGTAGCGAAGGGGACTTCATCCCCCAACCTACAGCACACCAGGAGGTGTGTTTGCAGAGTAGTGGTAAAAGGGGGCAAGGCTTCCAATGAGTTGCGCAGCTCCTGTACTTTTTTATTTTAGGAACGGGGGCTGTGTGACCCCCCTTCCCCTGACCCTTTTGAGCCCCGGGGACCCCATCCCCCAGGGCAGACCCATTTAAAAAAAAAAAATTAAATACAAAGGGAGGGGGCGTGCGGCCCCCCTCCTGAGGCCTATTTAGGCCCCGGGGAACCCATTCCCCGGGGCTAGGCCTTTGCTTATTTTATTTTTTTAAAAGGGAGGGGGCACGCTGCCCCCCTCCCCAGGCCAATTTCAGCCCCGAGGACCCCATCCACTGGGGCCCGGCTAATTTTTTTGGTTTTGTTTTAAGGGAGGGGGGCCGAGCCGCCCACCTCCCAGCCCATTTTTGGCCCAAGGAACTCCATCCCCCAGGGCTTGGCCATTTAAAAAAAAAATCATTTTCAGGGAGAGGAGCCAAGTGGCCCCTATCCCCCAGGCCAATTTCAGCCCAGGGAACCCCATTTCCCGGGGCCTGGCTATTCCTTTTGAGTGCATTCAGCCTGTCATCACGGTGACAGGCACACCTTGTGCAATTTTGTATGAAGTTGGATCAATCTGTGACACATACAACGCACAGCGGAGTGCACACATCCACATCTCTCTCCCTCAACACGAGCACGAAGCACAAAGGCAGGAGGCGGAGCGCGGAGTCAGCCAAGGCAGACGTGCGGAGCAATTTGTCCATCCTCTGAGCTCCACCATCCCCCCCACACGGCTCCTGGGCAGCCCCTGACCAGAACGGGCCGGAAGGGCAGGACGGGAGGAGGTCCGGTGGAGCAGCAGGAGGAGCCAGATGGGCAGGACGGGAGGAGGCCTGGAGGAGCGGCTGCAGGAGGAGGCAGGCAAGAGCACCACGAGGTTCCCCTGCAGGCCTCCAAGAGTGCGAGAGCGCAGCCTCCCTTAGCAGCGGGTGCAGAGTGTAGTGCCCGGGAGTGTGGCCTGTGGCGCCCCCAGTGAGCCCTGCTCTCACACCCCCTGCTTTCAGACCTCGCAACCCTGCTCAGGCCATGTCCGCCCCACCCAACTCTGCCCACAACACTGCCCCCTCCCCGCCTCACCCAGGTCACCCCACCCTATTCCCCCACCCTCTGGGCTACCAAAGTTACTCCTCTTCAACACTCCCTATCTGTTACGTCAAACTGCAACCTCAGCTGCGCACTGCCATTTGGGCCACCTTTGGCTCGGGGCTTTCACCGGGGCCTTTATTGGTTACTAACCTGCCCGCTGCTCATCGGGCTCGCGGAACTGGTCAAACCTGCCAAGCCACGAAGTCTAGCGACTGTGCGACCAAGCGCTAAAGCGGGGGGTAACCACCTCGCGGCCCCCCCATTCGCAATTAGCAGGTCCTCATCGGGCATTCTTCAAAACCGCCCTATTTCCCTCCCATTTTAACCCACCCCCCCGGAGGGGCAGCGGCACCCGGGAATGCGGTCAGGGAAAACAAGAGGAGCGGCCTTACTAAAAGAAAAGCACAAGACTAAGGAGGGACTCATGGCAGCCGCCATCTCCACTGCCACAGACCTCCGCAGTAAGCTCCCCTTAGCACCCGGCTCACTAAGCAAAGAAGAACTGGATCCACTGCGTGAGTCGGGAGCCTCAATAGACCCAAAAGACGTAATTCCACCACCGGCAAGCGCCGAGCTAACAGCAGCACCAAAAAAATCTACAGCATCGACTCCGGACGCTAAGTGGAAAGGCAGCGCCAAAGCTTCATTCATGGCCTCAACTAGGCCCCACTCAGGTCTAAGCAGCAGCAAATGGGCCCTGATCACCGACTTTTTAAAAGTCACCATTAAATCCACTACGGAAAACCGACACCGCAAAGACTTCAAGGTCCTGAAAGCAAGCAATTTAACCAACACCACCACAGCCTTTGCAAGTGAGGCTCCCTCGAGCCCCTTAAGTGATAGAAGCCCCACAAGTCATGAGAGCGAAAAGAGTGGACCCCTGGTATTCCAGGCCATGGGCTGGGCAGTTTCGCCCAAAGTATTTAGTGCAGTCCCAAGCCTTCAAACCTTATCATCAAAAGCTTTCTACCCCCCAGATCTTCATCAAAGGTCTAAGCCCCCAGTCATTGAGGCACAAATTCATCACCACCAGCTCTCCCCAGTCCTCTCCTGCCAGCAGATACTATCCTCAATCTGACTTGGCACCTACGGCACTATAGGACCCAAGGACGGTGCTCCTATCCATCAGTCGATTACAGACATCATGAGTCCATTTGGCAACTTGACCATGCCATCAGGAGTCCAACACCCTGAAGCGCAAGAGACCGCCTACACTAACACAAACAGCTGGGACAAGCCCGACCAATCGCCGTATTCGTTGGAAGCAGAACAACACAAGGGCCAGAATCTCAGCCAGGCCAAACTGCAGGAGGAGTCGTTTTTCCTATTCAAAACGCAGGGAACTATCCCTTTGATACCCTCCTTTAAAAAAAAGGACTTAAAAAAGGACCAACCCAGCTGGACCTCGGGCTGCCTGAGCGACCCTCTTCCAGCACCCCTAAGCTACAGGGAACACTACGCTCAGGCACCCCCATCAGAATCCAGCTGTTCTCCAACACCCCTAGTTTGGCCACTTCTGCTAAAAATCATGGACACAATTGGCAAAGCTATGACCTACCATGCTGACAAGCTAGATACCCAAGTAGACCTCTTAAACATTCTAGCAATTCACATCCAGGAGGTCGAACAGAAACTGCACAGTTTCAACGAGATGATCACGAAGGTGCAGCAAGACCGGGACACAATATACCAAATGTGCCACTGCACTCAAATTATTGATAAACTAGCTGCCGTTCCAACATTACTGAAAGACCTTCTGGGTACAACCAGGGAAGCCTTATCAAAACCCGCCCCTCAAGCCGGGAAAGACCATGAGGCACCACGGGAAAAGGAAATGGCATGTTCCCGCCCCAAGGGGGGACAAACTACAGGAGGTATGGGAACTACCCCAGCGCAAACACAGGCAAACTCACCAGCTCTTACGCAGTAAGCGTCTTCGACAATTTAAATATTTTGGCCTCCCAACCCTCCGACCACAGTGAGCAGTCACCTGGAAGGCTGACAAAAGAAACCAAGCCACTAACCAAGCGGGAGAGAAAACGCTTTAAAAAAGTGAGAAAAAGTAAACAATCAAGACAGTCAACCAACGCAACCCCCGCCAAGCCTGAACAGGGAAGGAAACAAAGCGAAAAAGACGAGGTTCCAAACACCCCGGAAGCAAAAAGGAACAAAGGACTTTCGACCGCCTCTTCCAACTCACTCATCACATTTAGTAGCCCAACCTACACCACAAGGGAACAACCATCGCCAGGAAAATTATACAGTTTATTTAAACCCCGGACCAGGAAATAGAAACAACATTTCATAACCCCAGCCACTCAAACTGCGAAACTCGAACCCCCACCAAGGAGTGAATCGAATGAAACAAGCATAATCTGCCCTCGTGAGGTCAATTCGGCCAAGGACAACGCTAGAAATGACAGGCGCAACCTTGCCACAATCCACAACCCTAGCCCGGGTAGCAAAGACATCACCCGCGCAAAGGTCAATGAAAACAATACTCAAAAGAACACTAACGTCCCTTCGAATCCATCCTTGACGTACTTAGATCCCACAGGGGCCGCTAAAGCAACAGAAAGGGGTGCTGATTATGTGCCGCCGCGTGACCCCTTCTTATACAATAACAAGCTGGACTTTATCCCCCACTACGTTTCAAGGGGAAACCACGACATTCTCAATAGAAGTGTTCTGCTTAAACTCTTCAAAGCTCTTCCCCCTGAGCCACATTAACACCAGTGACATTGTCAGTAGAGAGTACAAACAGAACCCGCATCCCATGAAATTTCAAGAAATAACCACAGCCACGTTCATAGATTCCTTTCTTATCGAGCAAATCTGGCAGCAGAGGGACCCACTCGCAAAGTGGGGCATCAAGCTAAAAAAGATTGACCCCCGTGTTATCCTAGCCCACTTCACCCGCCAACTCAAACTGCGGGCCTGTTAAAGGGTGCCAAAGGCCCGGACTCCCGCAGCCCTTTAATGGACACAGACCCTACGGCCAGGAAAATTACCATCACTTTTGCTCACCCAGAAGCCAGCAAACCACCAGGATCTTGGCCTCTAAATATGGACGGAACACCGCTAGTTACGACATGAAAAAATCCACACTTAGTTACAAACTCACCCCAGGGCTATAACATCTGCTCCTGGAACGTGTTTGGCCTCAGTACGAAACTAGAAAGACCCAGGCTTCATGGAGTTCATCACACAGTATAAAATACTCCTTTTCCAGGAAACCTGGCAGATAAACTCTACACCCTTAGTAGGCTATAAGGAATTCCCGATGCCGGCCAAGAAGGACACCAACCAAGGGAGAGCAAAAGGGGGTCTCTCCACCTTTATCTCGACTGACATTTCTGGGCTCGCCTCTGCCATAGACCTTGACTCCTCTTGGCTGCAATGCGTCAAACTTGACGCCCCGCCCCTGAACAGTCTGCTTATCCTTAACATTTACATCAATACAGCGTTCAAACAAAAACGGGCAAGAATCAAACACTTAGGGGCCGATTCCGATCTCGGCCGGTAGGGCTCCGAATCGGATTCGGCATAACCGGATCCGATTCGGAGCCCTATTTCCTGACCGATTCGTACGCGTGTCCGGACGAGCGAGTACGATGCGAAATCGCCGACCGACTCGTTTGGGCGTCCCAACCGCTCCGACCGACTCGTTCCCGGGTCGAACCGCACCGACCGACTCGCTCGGACACGACTCGCACCGCGCAATGGAGACGTTCCCCGGCCGGGTGAGTACGATGCGCGCCGCGAGCAGTCCGACCGACACGTGCCGTCCGGCTCAAAAGAGCAGTCGGAGCGGTACTTCGGGGGTCCGTGTCGGACCCCCCTGTACGCGTAGCCACGCGAGTCGCACACAGGGGGACCCATGGGTCCCCCTACCTGTGCGTGTACGGCATGAGTCGCTTCGCCGCGTACCCGCTGTAGGGGCGCCCTTGTTCGCCTCGCACCCATTGAGGCAATGGGAGCCCGCGTACGCGTTGTACGACCGGGTCCCATTGACTTCAATGGGAGTCCGACCGACTCGAGTACGATAGCATACGGACGCATCGTACTCGTTCGGTCGGGCTGCACGGGTCCGATTCGGTCGGAAATCTCTCCGGGTCCGGCTCGGTCGGAGAGATTTCCGGCCCGAATCGGAATCGGCCCCTTATTAGCATCACTTGCCACATTAAAACTCGCCTATCCGGACGCTAACATCATTCTGTCAGGGGACTTTAACATGACCCTACTGCAAGATAAAAAAGGCACCAAAGGGCGCATACAGGCCACCATTCGACGTGACTCTCTCGGTAAGAGATGCACAGCTAGCCTGTACGACCTCTCCATGAGCATGATTAATGGTCAATGCCCGACAGACTGCCCTGTAGCATATACACGAATCACCCAAAAGTCAGCTTCAATCATTGACTACACACTTACGGATCATGACCTTGTTCCCTATATCATGAACTTTCAATTCATCGACAGAGCAGAGAGCGACCATCAACCGCAATCCTTCACGCTGCTAACAAACCCAGTTCTAGCCAACGCGACGTCACTACAACTGCATTGCTACAACCTTAAACATCTCACATGGAAAAAGGACAACATAGGCGAAATCATGGGCACATGTTCCAGTCTCTTGGAGAAATTCAAAACAAAACCATTAAGCACTCAGGCCTGGGAGTTCTTCATTAGAGAACTAAATCATAAATGTTCAAATCAGGCCACAGGCAGTAAAGCAGGAAGACCTTCAGGGGCAGCTTGGTTTACGAAAAGCCTTAGGACCCAAAAACAACACTTGAACAAATATCTACGACAATTACGAACCCGGGGCTCAGCTCCCTCCCAAGACCTCCTGCTTCTAATTTCAAAAGCCAGAAAAGACCTAAAAAGAGACATATAGGCGGCCAAGAAAGCGTTTCATGAACATCTCTGGGCGAAACTTCATTACACCTGCAAACAAAGAGACTCCAAGCGCTTTTGGGAAATTATCAACCAGCTAACTAATGGCAGGAACCGACACCACAACTCGGACATAATGGAGGACACCTGGAGAGCTGACATTGAATCCCTATATAACGAAACTCCAACTTCAGGCACCGCTAACCTCGGCTACCAACTAAGGAACGGTGTCACCGCCGGAGGACTAGTTAAAGACGCCCCCACCCCTGAATCACTTGAATCCCTCCTGTGGATCCTCGATGAGCAAGTCTTAAAAACAATAAAAAACTTAAGATCCGAGGGCGCCCCAGGGCCCAACGGTTTACCAAATGCTTTGTTTCGGCATGATCCTCCATTTTGGTCCGGCTTCCTGACTCCACTCTTCTCCTACATTTTAGCCTCCAACACGATCCCCGACTCCTGGAGGGGAAGTATTCTAACCCCAATATATAAGTCGGGGGCTCGCTCTGACCCCTCCAACTACAGGCTGATTGCGTTAATCGACGTGGAGGCAAAAATGTTCGCATCAAACCTGCTGGCAGATTTAGAGGATTGGTTTGCCCTATCAAATCTCATTCCCTACACGCAAACAGGATTTAGGGCTGGGACGGGCACTCTTACGAACATCTCCGCGGTAACTCTCCTAGCCAACCAAGCCCTCGCAAAATCAAGGCCCCTTTATGCTTGCTTTATCGACCTAAAAGCAGCCTTCGACAAGGTTTCAAGAGCAACGCTATGGGCAAAAATGCAAAAGTGGGGGGTCCCAACTAAACTCCTGGATGACATAATGAACCTGTATTCTCAGACGTGGGTCCAGATCAGTAAAGGAAACGGGCACAGTATAACTAACAAGATCCAAACTCTTAATGGGCTAAAACAAGGGTGTGTGCTGGCGCCCTGCCGTTTTAACATCTACACCGCCGACCTGGACAAGCACCTTCGGTCAGTTCAATTCGACCCCCCAAAACTAGGCAACATACTCACACTCAGCCTTCAATATGCGGACGACATCGTCCTACTAGCTCAAACACCGGTAGGCTTGCAGCGATTAATCACCAAACTTGGAGCTTACACCACCTTCGCTCAATTAACCTTCAACCACCCAAAAACGAAGGTGATGCGCTTTGCCAAACACTCTAAAGTACTGAAAGATCGCAAATTCACCTGGTCACTGGACAAGCAACCCCTTATCCAGGTGGACTCGTACAAATACCTAGGCTTTCAAATAGACCGTAACCTCAAATTCAAGACACATCTGGACCAAGGTCGCACAAAAGCCAAACAATTGCAGTTCGCCTTCAGAATTTTAAAAAATAAGCTCACAGGCTGCTCCACCGGATATTTGTTAAAAGTTATTGCAGCAAAATTCCTTCCCTCCATCTCATACGTTTCTGAAATCTTGAACGTCAAAGACGCCACACTTCTAAATCTAGCACAATCAATCTTCTTCAAGAACCTGTTTTCAATCCCTCGACATATCCAACAAGCCCAAATTCGACTAGAATACGGACTAAGAAATCAGTTCCCTGACAGACAAGGTGCACTAACCAAGTACTATTGGAGGATGAGGGACGCAGAGGATAATACTCTTGCACACTACTGTTGGGTAGAGATTGAATCCCAAGCCAGGCTAAACAACTCAACCTTTAAAGTCTTGAAGGACTCCCTCTCGGCATTCCAGCTAGAGGAGGCCTGGCTTACTGTCCCAACCTACTCCGGCTTTAAATCTGCTGTCAACAAAGCTATTAAACGGACTTCCTTACTAATAGACAAAACAGCCTTTGCAAAAAAATCTCACGCATGGGCTGTGATACAGGCATATCAGAGGCTGCAACCTCAACCTTATTTGTTAGACCACTTTCCTTACCACAAAAAGCACTTTTTTACGCTACTGAGGCTTGGGTCATTCCCATCAAAGGACCTGACTCTGAAATGGAAACACTCCTGGCAATCTAAAGAATGCCGTTTATGCGGAGCAGGGGATAAGTCGTTACTGCATCTAATATGTATCTGCCCCTTCCTAGCAGAAACCTGAAAAACGGTCCTTCGGGAAGCCTTTAGGAAGGAACAAATAAGAACTTGCAGATCAGCAGTTATCCAATGTCTCGGAGGCCGTTCAATCCAATTGTCCTGCAGTGCCATAAACTTCTTGAAAATCGCTGCAAAAGAACTGGACAAAAAAGAAATTGCCTACTTACCTAAGTAGTTTTAGAACAATCAGCCTCGATTTTTCTCTATTGTACTGCCTGTACGATTTAATACTTTTGTCTTAAACCACCGCCATTTGCCTGCCGATCGACTTCTTCATGCTCTTTTACATTTTACAAGCTTTTAAAATATACATTTTATGTACTTCTTACTTATGGTGGTTTTCCCACCCATTTATGATTTACGCTACTGAGGCTTGGGTCATTCCCATCAAAGGACCTGACTCTGAAATGGAAACACTCCTGGCAATCTAAAGAATGCCGTTTATGCGGAGCAGGGGATAAGTCGTTACTGCATCTAATATGTATCTGCCCCTTCCTAGCAGAAACCTGAAAAACGGTCCTTCGGGAAGCCTTTAGGAAGGAACAAATAAGAACTTGCAGATCAGCAGTTATCCAATGTCTCGGAGGCCGTTCAATCCAATTGTCCTGCAGTGCCATAAACTTCTTGAAAATCGCTGCAAAAGAACTGGACAAAAAGAAATTGCCTACTTACCTAAGTAGTTTTAGAACAATCAGCCTCGATTTTCTCTATTGTACTGCCTGTACGATTTAATACTTTTGTCTTAAACCACCGCCATTTGCCTGCCGATCGACTTCTTCATGCTCTTTTACATTTTACAAGCTTTTAAAATATACATTTTATGTACTTCTTACTTATGGTGGTTTTCCCACCCATTTATGATTTTTTTAATGAAATCAAATAAAAGTATATTTGACTTTGACTCCTTTTTTTCTTTTTTTTTTAAAGAAATGGGGGCGAGTGGCCCCCCATCTGGGCCATTTTTAGCCCCAGGTATCCCATCCCTCGGGGCATGGCCATCTTTAAAGGGACCACGGGGAGCCTGAAGGCCCCTGCGGTCCCGGCCAGCTCCCCCCTCCTGTGGGGGCTGGCATTGATTTTTACCTCAAGGGAGCTGATAACATGCAGCTCCCTGGGGGTAAAAAGCAAAGTGTACTCGCTTTGAACAAGCAAGAGCAAAGTGCTCTCGCTTGTTCAAAGCAAGTACACTGTTTACTATGGGATGGCGGGAGCAGTGCTTCCGCCATCCCATAACAAACTGCAATGTCCCGGGAGTAAGTACCCCAGCCCCGGCCCAGGGGTTGGCGGTTCCCGGGGCCATGGAGGGTTCCTGGAGGGGGGCAGCAATGCCCCCTCCCATCATGTTTAAAGCCCCGTACCCTGGCACTTAATAATTTATGTATGCCTCGGGAAGGTGGTGGTCCTCGGGGCAGTGTGGGGGGGCTCGAGCCCCCCCACACTACATTTTTTTTAAACAGAGCACCAGTGAGGGGGTGGTCCCCGGGGCTGTGGGGGGGTGCATGCCCCCCGCATGTGATAACTATAGTCCCAGGGAAGTGGCAGTCCCTGGGACTGCATGGAGGGGGCAGGAGCCCCCCATGCATTTGAATAAAAATAAAGCCCCAGGGAGGTGGTGGTCCCTGGGTCTGGGCCTATTTTGGCATTGCCCCTGGGACCTGGCCCACCCGGGGGCTTAATTAAACAAAGCGCGTTAGACCGCGCTTCGCTTTTTTTTTTCCGGCGGGATTTGCGCACCCGGTACGAATCCCGACGTTTTTAAAAAAATGCATTTTTGGGCCCTGGGGGTCCCTGTGGGACCCCCTGAGCATGCCTAGGGGGTCTTGGTGTATCTACCCTGCCCCCTTTTCTTATTTTTTATCATTTTATTTACCTTTTTCCCTGTGACTCGGTTCAACCGAGTTACAAGAGGGCTGCCAACACTTCCTGGTTTGAAGTGTTGGCAGCCAATCAAATTGCAAGGCTCGAGATCGGGAGGGTTCGCGGATTCTTCGGATCGATATATTGATATCTGTAAATATTTAATTTTCTCAAAAACTACTGAACTGATTTACACCATTTAACAAAAAGAGTGCACTCTAGACCAAGAGCTACCTTTCTGCTAAATTTGGTGTAATTCCGTTCAGCAGTTTGGCTGTTTTGGGACCCCCTTTTATCTCGGCCACCCGTTGACGAATCACCCCAAAACATTCAAGACAGGAGCTGACCTGAGCGCTCCATTAGTTTTGAAAATTTTGCAAAGATTCGTCAAACAGCGCCAAAGATACTGGCAAAAAAAATGCTTTTCCTATGGAAACTAGGTCCTAACTATAACTTCCTACTGGCGACCGCCAGTAGGTAATATATATATGTACGTAGTCTCAAAATCGCAAATGATGAGAATGCATTTCCACCTAATACAATGCTTATGTACTACAATTACTGAGGCATATTTAAAGATGGGTGCTGCAAAAAGCAGCCATCCAAAACATGTAACTTGAATGGAATTTAGTCCGTTTCTGATTGCTAGTAATTCTAAGTAATGAATTGTACCAAGTATAAAATGACGTTTCAACATGGCGCCCGCCAAAATTGAGAAAAACGTTTGCAGAAACATGCCTGTTAGCACTACTTATCCATCAAAAAGATAAGATATATATTGGCTTTGTCAATGCATGTTTTGGTCAGGCGCTGGCCACTCTCTTTGTTAGAGTGTGTTCTCAAGTATTGCCTTAGTTGAATGATGGTGTCTGCCAAGAGATGCTATACCTGTGAAAAACTGTGAAGATATTGCAGCATAAAAGAGCTATGGAATGATGGTAGGGCTATAAATCTATGAGGGTTATCAGAGAGCTGTGGAGGGTTAAGGAGATATGGTTAAGAAGGTATTGAAAAAAACCTGGAGCTGTGGCGAGGTTTGTCAGGCTGTCAAATGAAGCTTTTGAAAGTGAGTACTGGCTGTCGGGATATAATGTGGTTAAGGGGAGGTGCATGTACTGTGAAGAACAAGATGAGGTAACATGTTGAGTAGTGGAGAAATTTAGTGCGTTTAGATATATAAGGATACTGCAAACAGATGCTGCACTGATGGGTCTGTAAATATTTACGGCTAAGGAGAGAAGAAGGGAATCTGCAGACCTCTGGAGAAATGGAAGTCTGACCGGAGCCTCAACTCCAGGTAGGATTCTTAGAATGAGCAGCATCGCAGCTGGGCCAGCTATAATTCTGGAGACCTCATCTGTATGGTGGAAGGATTTTCTGCATTTGCAAGTTCAGAGTTTGGGTTGGAATTGTGGACTGTTTGTTTCTGATGAGGCACTATGACAATGTAGGTGATCACTATATGTGATGTTATTCACCTACCACTTGTATTTATTTGGTTCTAAGTTTAACACATTTTAATTTGTTAAAGGCAAGATCAAATGTACAACCTGAATGGGGATTTGGAGGGAACATTCCCATATTTAATGATGATGAGGACATAATGGTTTTTTCACAGAGAAAAATCCCTCCCTTGGAGACAAACATGCTTATGTTTGAATTACATTTTTTATTGTAGAATGTTCCAGCTGGCTGAGAATCTCCCCGTGTTTCCTGAACCCGTGTTTTGGGGGTTTTAGGACTCTGTGCACGTTACCCCTTCTAACCAGCGTTAAAATGCTTGTGCTCATTCCTTAAAACATGGTAAAATTGGCTTGCACCCAATTGGCACATTTATTTTACTTGTCACTCCTTAGTAAAGTAGTACTATATGTACCCAGGGCCTGTAAATTAAATGCTACTAATGGGCCTGCAGCATTTGTTGTTCCACCCATTTAGGTAGCCCCTTAAAACATGTTTCAGGCTTGCAATTGCAACCTGCGAACAGATTTGAACTGCCAATTCAACTAGGAAATATAGCCCCTTGCCAAGTCTAAACCTTCCTTTTTTATTACATATGTCACCCTTAAAGGTAGGCCTCAAACAGCCCTTGGGGCAGGGTGCAGTGTATGTAAAAAGTTGGACATGTACTTTTAGGTTTTACACGTCCTGGTAGTGAAAAACTCTTAAATTCATTTTTCACTGCTGCAAGGTCTATCTCTCCCATAGGATAACATTGGGTTATCTTATTACATTTAATAAGTGCTCATTTGTGATTGGGAACAGATAGAAATGTCACGTTTTGTCTCAAACAAATTGTAATTTAAAATCCCCTTTAATGGTAAAGTAGGATTTTAAGGCACAATTTTTAAAATGCCACTTTTAGCAAGGCATCTTCTTGTTCTCTCCACATGGTGCCTGCAGCCTGTGTTCTGGGCCACATGACTAGGTGTAGTTGGCTGGTAGTTGGCCTTTACGTATTCCTCCTGGACAGTATTACAAAGGGGGACTAGCTGTGGGCAGGATGGATCATCCTGGCAGGATAGGTGGGGATGGAGCTGTCACCTACCACACTTGTACAGATGGACCATGCTGGCAGGATAGGTGGGGACAGAGCTGTCACCTACCACACTTACACATCAAAGGGGCTGCCTCATCCTACTCACAAAGAACATATCGCTAGCCTATTGTCACCTCAGAACCTTAGGAGCCAGGGCAGGGGAAGGATTGAAAAATCCAGGAACAGATGTGGGGGAAGTCTAGAGGTTTCTCCCCCTTCAAAGCTCACACCAGGTACAAACATGTAACCCTGAGACCAACTCATTAGTACACTCCTGGGGACTGCCCTGGACTGAACTGCTGGTTAAGACCTACCCTGCAGTCCGAGAAGGAAGGCTGGACCTGCTTTATTCATCCCAGGCTACCTGAGTGACTTCAAGGGTCAGTTGTCTGAGCTACTGAGACACAATGAGCTTCTGAGGCCCCCCTGCAACTGCTCACCTGACTTGCTGCAACTTGACCTGCCTGGACCTGCAACTGGACCTGCCTGAGACCTGTTGGCTTCTGCTAGATTGAGTCCCTGGTCCCCAAATGGCACCTTGCCAGGTCCTGGGCCATTGGTTGCCATCAGAGTGCACGCCTCTGAAGACAAAGGCGAAATCATGAGGTTTTGGGCTCTTTGCGACCCTGAACGGGCCAGTTTGTGCTGAGATTTTGCCACCTGCAATGACAGACAACACGAAGCTCTGGTGGACTCTACTCTTTCCACGAGAGAGACCACCAGCAACGATTGGCAACATGAGATTTGCACTTCATGCTACAGCATCAACAGCCCACTGTGACCGCCAACACGAAGCTCCAGGATCGACCACCGGTGACGCCCAACACGGCCATTTTGTTACAGTGACCATCATCCACAACACCCAACCTGCTCATTGTACTACAGCGATGAACTTCTGTGACACTCTCCTATCTTCTCGCGGCATCCTCCACAGCGAACTGAACTCTTTGCGTCAGACTTTGAGAAGCTAACTTTTTCAGCGGTACTAACCTGACCCTGTATCAAGCCTGTGCTCCATTGTGGTCAGCCTGAACTTGCGATTTTCCTCTAGGCTATCATGAGTAGATGACCAGAAGTAGTGCTTTGGGCTTTTAGCTGCAAAGCCTACTGAAATCTTTGAAGTTGCATATCTCTGGTTCTTCTGATTGGACTTTTGTTGTTTTGGTCTCAGATAATTTATTACATTTTACTCTGTTTTTCTAAATTGGTGTGGGATGTTTCTGGTGTTGTTTTTTTAACTTCATTATTGTTTAAGTGTTGCATAAATACTTTACACATTTCCTCTAAGTTAAGCCTGACTGGTTTTGCACCAAGCTACCAGAGGGTTAATAACAGGTTACTTTAGTGGCTTTTGTAGTTCACCCTGACCAGAGTTGTGGCTTTTGCTTGAGAAGGGCTCACACCCCGTCAACCAACAATGTAAATTCCTATGCAAACAAATTAGGATCTCAAACAAAAAGCTCAGTGAATTGAGCTTAATCTGTTTTTAGTCAGGATGACTTCTTCTGAGCAGATGGCCAGAGCATGCACTATTTTTTAAATTGTGCATTCAAATTTGAGTTACAGCACAGTTACTTGTTAAATCACAAGCTATGCTATGACTCATTCATTCATACATTGCAAATAAGGACTAAATCATACCATCTTCATTTCATGGCTAGTTTGTTAGTGAGAGTCTGAGTCCCACTGGATGATTAGACAACGAAGCATACTTTTCTGTGAATGTGGCTCATTGGAGAAATTCAGAGTGTTGTATTCACAAAAACACAAGTATAGCTAAATATGAAAGTTTACCTCCTTGGACGAGTGTATATTTACTAATTTAAACGAATCACAATAGTTTGCTAGATTAAGCCAGATTTCCCGATGTACAGTTGCAAAACGTTAGTGAATTACATTATTCCATGTGAAAACGTACATGTTGTAAGTTCAGTTCTCCAGGGCCTGTCGAGCACAAGGACAAATGCTCAACCCTTACAACAAGTATTACCATTGTCCTTGGAACGAAAGGAGTCAGGTACTACTGCAAGGCCAATGCATTTCTAAGTCCCTTTTCTCTGATCTTTGCCTTTCAAAGGTAAAACAGGCAAGGCTTACTTTTGGAGGTAGTACAGGGTAGAAGTAAAACTTTATTTATTCTAGAAAAATATGCTTATTAACATGAGGTAGTCTTAAGGCATATATCTTTACTGTCAGATAATTATCACAGATTCTATATAGCCAGATATATGACTTCTCACATCCTGCACAAGTTCCAAATGGTGCATCTAAAAATGAAACACTACAATCAATTGCAGCATTGGTTTCTGGCAACTGCAGTCACTGATTTCAACATCTTACTTCATAGTTTGAAGGGTGCATACTTGGCTCCATGCAGGGGAGGTGTTAGTACAGTGTTTCCCCAGACTCCCTCTTCCCAGATTCCCTCAGATTTGCCCAGCAGTCAATGATAGTTCTTCATTTGATAGGTTTGGTCTTTGATGAAGGAGACAGTGGCCACATGAAGGTAAATAAACCCTCACACCAACATGGCACTGAGACAGAATATCGAGTTGGAAATGTTGACTTACACAAATATCGAGTTGGAAATATTGTGATTCAGAAATATCGACAGCAAGAATATCATGGTCTAGAATATTAAATTTAAGGTAAGAAATATCGTTTTTAAAAATATAGAAGTCATTGATATTGTTTGCAAAAATATAGAAGTTTAAAATATCGATTCTTTAAATTAGTTTTATGTATTTTAGTTTATATTTTAAATGTATGTTTTTTGTACAAGTATTGTTTATGATTTTAATATATGTGTTACATTTTTAGTAGTTATGAATTTTATTTTAATTAAATTTTGCATTTTTTAGTTCTGTAGCGGGTTGTGGGTTTATAGGGCAATAAGGTGGGAAGTAATATAATTATAATAAATTGATGATTATTTTTTATTTATTTAATTTAGATTTTATAGCGTTAATTCTGGGAAGTAATTTATTTGTAAGTAATTATTAATTGGTTGTTAATTAATATCAAATAATTACTTGGTAATTAATTATGGTAATTGTGTATTTTGTTTTAGGTGTGGGTTGTGGGGTTTATAGGGGCAAAGGGTGGGAAGTAATTTATTTTTTATTAATTAATAATTAGTTGTTAATTTATATTAATTAATTGATTCAAAATTAATTATGGAAATTGTTTTATTAATTTTAGGTGCAGGTTGTGGGGTTTATAGGGGTAGAGGGTGGGAAGTAACTTATGTTCAATTAATTAATAATTAGCTGTTAATTTATATTAACTAATTAATTGATAATTAATTATGGTAATTGTGTGATTTTTTTTAGGTGTGGGTTGCGGGGTTTATGGGGTAAAGGGTGGGAAGTAATTTATTTTTAATTAATTAATAATTAGTTCTTAATATTAATTAATTGAAAATTAAATATGACATTTGTGTAATTAATTTTAGGTGTGGGTTGTGGGATTTATAGGGGTAAAGGGTGGGAAGTAATTTTTGTTTAATTAATTAAAAATTAGTTGATCATTAATATTAATTAATTGATTGATATTTAATTAGGGTATTTGTTTAAAAATTTTTGTGTGTGGGTTTTATTGTTATACGGGTACAGTGTGGGGAGTAAATTAATTTTATTTACTTTATAATTAGTACTTAAATACTATTAGTTTTTTTATTGAAAATAAGTTTTAATTGTGTAATTAATTTTTTTACAGTTTAATTTCAGCTGTGGAATGTGGGAATTATAGGGGGAAAGTGTGGGAAGTTAAATAATTTTTATGAGTTTTACTTTGTTTTTTAATTAATAATATTTCTTTAATTGGTAATTAATTATGTTAGTTGAGGAAGTACATTTTTTAATTAAGATGTGGGTTGTAAATTGTGTGGTGTTATAGGGTAGGAAATTTAAAAAAGTAAATTTATGTAATAATTAATGTTTTTGTTTCTAGATAAGTTTTTAATTAAAAATATTTATATGTTTTGAAATTATTTCTTATTTTATTTAATATAATATTTGTAGACATTTGTTATATGTATTTAACATTATATGTTTTTTTAAATTTAATATTAAATATATTTGTATTTGAACTTTTAACATATTTATATATTTTTGAATTTATTTTGTTTTTTAAATATTTTTATTGTTGTTAAAATTTTGTTTTTAATTTTGAACTGACTGGAGTGAGAATATTAATTGTTACTCCTCTGCAATCCAACACTTTCCCTACTGTTGCACTCACCGGAATGGGAATAGCAATTTTCACCCCTCCGCTATCCAACACTTTTCCTACTTTTACAATTATTGGAGTGGGAATAGTAAATTGTATCCCGCCACTATCCAACACTTTCCCTACTGTTGCACTTACTGGAGTGGGAATAGTAATTTTTACCCCTCTACCATCCAACACTTTCCCTACTGTTGCCCTCACTGGAGTGGGAATAGTAATTTTTACCCCTCCGCCATCCAACGCTTTCCCTACTGTTACACTCACTGGAGTGGGAATAGTAATTGTTACACCTCCGCTATCCAACACTTTCCATGCTACTACACTCACTGGAGTGGGAATAGTCATTTTTACCCCTCCGCTATCCAACACTTTCCCTACTTTTACAATTATTGGAGTGGGAATAGTAAATTTTATCCCGCCACTATCCAACACTTTCTCTACTGTTGCACTCACTGGAGTGGGAATTGTGCTTTTTACCCCTCCTTTATCCAACACTTTCCCTACTGTTGCACTCACTGGAGTTGGAATAGTAATTTTTGCCCCTCCGCTGTCCAACACTTTCCCTACTGTTACACTCACTGGAGTTGGAATAGTAATTTTTGCCCCTCCGCTGTCCAACAATTTCCCTACTGTTGCACTCACTGGAGTTGGAATAGTAATTTTTACCCCTCCGCTAACCAACACTTTCCCTACTGTTTCACTCACTGGAGTGGGAATAGTCATTTTTACCCCTCCGCTATCCAACAACTTCCCTACTGTTACACTCACTGGAGTAGGAATAGTAATTTCTACCCCTCCGCTATCCAACACTTTCCCTACTGTTGCACTCACTGGAGTGGGAATAGTAATTTTTACCCCTCCGCTATCCAACTCTTTCCCTAGTGTTGCACACACTGGAGTTGGAATAGTAATTTTTACCCTTCCGCTATCCAACACTTTCCCTACTGTTGCACTCACTGCAGTGGGAAATGAATTTTTACCCCTTCGCTATCCAACACTTTCCCTACTCTTCCACTCACTGGACTGGGAATAGTAATTTCTACCCCTCCGCTATCCAACACTTTCCCTACTGTTGCACTCACTGGAGTGGGAAATTTAAGTTTGAAGATTTTTAAATAGTTTAATGTTTTAATTTGTAATAGAATGTTTTTTTTATTGGATTTTGTTATTAGTACACACACATATATATATATATATATATATATATATTATCTACTGGCGGTCGCCAGTAGATAGTTATAGTTACAACCTATTATCCATAGGAAATCCGCGACATTCTATTTGAAATAACTCTCTTGCCGGTTGACGTATCTTCGCAAAATTTTCAAACTTTGTGGCCCGCTCCGGTCCGCTCCTACCCTGAAAGTCTCGGGGGATTCGTCAAGCGGGGCCGAGAAAAAGGGGGTCCCAAAACGCGTTTTCCCATGCAATTTTCCATAGGAAACTTTAGACACGGCTACAGCCTGAACTGCTGAACGGAATTACACCAAATTTGGCAAAGAGGTAGTTCTTGGTTCAGAAAGAACCCTTTTGTTAAATGGTGTAAATCCGTTCAGTAGTTGCTGAGAAAATCAAAAGTAAAAAGATAGTGATATCTATGGCCGAGTAGGGTCTGCGTACCCTCCCGATCACGAGCTGCATGTTAATTGGCTGTCAGCTGGCTGTCAACATTCCGATTCAGGAAATGTTGGCAGCCATTTTGTCCCTCGGTAGAACCGAGGGACAGAAACTAAGTGCGCAAAGCGCACAAAGGGGGCAGGGTAGAAACACCCTGACCCCTAGGTTTGCTCAGGGGGTCCCACAAGGACCCCTGGGCAAAAAAATTTTTTTTTAAAATCGGCAGGATGCGCTCAAGGTGCGCGAATCCTGCCGAAAAAAAAAAAAATCGAAGCGCACTCTCCCGCGCTTCGATTGTATTTTGCCCCCGGTGGCCCAAGTCCCGGGGGCATGGTGGGGGGATAATTTAATGTGTGGGGGCCACAAAGGGCCCCCAAGCCCGGGGACCGCCACCCCCGGGGCTTTTTAAAAATGGTGCGGGAGGGCTCTGAGCCCTCCCGCAGCCCCGGGACCACCACCTCCCGGGGCTTTTTTTTATTAATTAAAAACCTGTGTGGGGGGCTCCAGCCCCCACACGCCCGGGACCGCCACCTCCCGGGGCACTAAACATTTAAATATGGGGGTCCGTTACGGACCCCAGAGCCCCGGGGACCACCACCTCCCGGGGCTGTGAACTGAATGGGAGGGGGCCGCGCGGCCCCTCCTGGAGCCCTTGATGGCCCTGGGGACCACCACCCCCAGGGCCGGCTCCTGCAGTGTCCCGGGGTGCCTACCCCTGGGACACTGCTGTTCGCAATGACAGGACGGGAGCCTCGCGGCTCCCGTCCTGTCATTGCAAACTGCTTGGATATTGGAAGAGAGAGCAGGGAAACCTGCTCTCTCTTCCAATATCCAAAGCCGATTGCTTTCCACATGGGGAGCAGCATGTTAGCTGCTCCCCATGTGTAACGCAATGCCGGCTCCCAAGGGACGCTGGGAGCCGGCGGGACTGTGGGGGATTGGGGACACCCCCACAGTCCCCAACGAGAGGGCCAGCCCCGGGGGATGGGGTCCCGGGGCAAGTAGTGGCCCGGGAGGGGGCCACGCGGCCCCCTCCCCAAAAAATAAAAATAAATTTTTCTTAAAAAAACGGAAAGGCCGGCCCCGGGGATGGGGTCCCCGGGGCCTTAAATGGCCTGAGGAGGGGGCCACGCAGCCCCCTCCCTACGAAAAAAAAAATCGAGGCCATGCCCCGGGGATGGGGTCCCCGGGGCCAATACAGGCCCAGGGAAGGGGGCCACGCGCCCCTTCCCGTTTTTTTTTAATTAAATATTTAAAAAAGGGGTAAGGCCCTGGGGGATGGGGTCCCCAGGGCCCAAAAACAGGAAAAAGGAAGGGGG
Organism: Calotriton arnoldi; assembly: GCA_963921515.1. Classification (NCBI taxonomy): domain Eukaryota; kingdom Metazoa; phylum Chordata; class Amphibia; order Caudata; family Salamandridae; genus Calotriton; species Calotriton arnoldi. The sequence continues at coordinate 21,398 of CAWUFW010021488.1, read as the reverse complement.
CCACACAGCCCCCTTCAGGGGACACATTTTTTTTTTTTTTAAACGATCGGGCCGCAGGCCCCGCCCCTTCCTTCACCACTCTGCAAACGCGCCCCTGGCGCGTTTGCAGAGGGGGAACAATTCCCTTGAATACTGGGGGTCCCTGAGGGCCAACTAGCCCACCAGGAACCTCCAGTATGCGCCAGGGGCTGCCTTGCAGAGAGGTGTACAGAGGCCACGCCCCTTTTTACACCTCTCTGCAACGCAGCTCTGTGGCGCTTTTTGGAGGTATATGGTGGGCTAGTTGGACTCCGGGGACGCGGGGCGCGTTTGCACAGTGGTGAAGGGAGGGGGCGGGGCTTCAGGTGACATGTGTGCAAACAGGCCCCGTGGCGCATTTTAAGATGGGGAATTAAATCCCCTTCAATCCTGAGGGTCCCTGGGGCCAACTAGCCCAACAGGTACATCCAGAAAGCGCCACAGAGCTGCGTTGCAGTGAGGTGTAAAAGGGGTGTGGCCTCTCTACACGTCTCTGCAACGCAGCCCCCTGGCGCATATTGGAGGTTCCTGGTGGGCTAGTTGGCCCCTAGGGTCCCTCAGGATTCAAGGGGACTTAATCCCCCAACTTAAAACGCGCCACGGGGCGCGTTTGCACAGATGTCACCTCAGGCCCCGCCCCTCCCTTCACCATTGTGCAAATATTCCTCTAAAATCTGCCGAACTACGAATTCCGATTTACTCACCTGTTATCAGGAGAGACCTCAGTGCTGCATCTTTCAGCCCAGTACTAATCCTGAAAAGTAATTTTAACCGTACTTACCAGTAACTTGAATTTCCTTCCATAGGATATCATTGCCTGCTTTTTGTTGAAAAAGTTTCTAAGTGTTGATTTTTGAAACATACAAATATTCCTCTAAAATCAACCGAAATACGAATTCCGATTTACTCACCTGTTATAAGGAGAGACCTCAGTGCTGTATCTTTCAGCCCAGTACTGGTCCTGAAAAGTAATTTTAACCGTACTTACCAGTAACTTGAATTTCCTTCCATAGGCTAACATTGACTGGTTTCACTTGGAAATTCTTCTAAGTGTGGAGTTTTGGAACTTTAAAATATTCCTCTAAAATCAGCCGAAATACGAATTCCGATTTACTCACCTGTTATCAGGAGAGACCTCAGTGCTGCATCTTTCAGCCCAGTACTAATCCTGAAAAGTAATTTTAACCGTACTTACCAGTAACTTGAATTTCCTTCCATAGTATATAATTGCCTGCTTTTTGCTGAAAAAGTTTCTGTTGATTTTGAAACATACAAATATACCTCTAAAATCAGCCGAAATACGAATTCCGATTTACTCACCTGTTATAAGGAGAGACCTCAGTGCTGCATCTTTCAGCCCAGTACTGGTCCTGCAAAGTAATTTTAACCGTACTTACCAGTAACTTGAATTTCCTTCCATAGGCTAACATTGACTGGTTTCACTTGGAAATTCTTCTAAGTGTGGAGTTTTGGAACTTTAAAATATTCCTCTAAAATCAGCCGAAATACGAATTCCGATTTACTCACCTGTTATCAGGAGAGACCTCAGTGCTGCATCTTTCAGCCCAGTACTGATACTCAAAAGTAATTTTAACCGTACTTACCAGTAACTTGAATTTCCTTCCATAGGATATAATTGCCTGCTTTTTGCTGAAAAAGTTTCTAAGTGTTGATTTTTTAAACATACAAATATTCCTCTAAAATCAGCCGAAATACGAATTCCGATTTACTCACCTGTTATAAGGAGAGACCTCAGTGCTGTATCTTTCAGCCCAGTACTGGTCCTGAAAAGTAATTTTAACCGTACTTACCAGTAACTTGAATTTCCTTCCATAGGCTAACATTGACTGGTTTCACTTGGAAATTCTTCTAAGTGTGGAGTTTTGGAACTTTAAAATATTCCTCTAAAATCAGCCGAAATACGAATTCCGATTTACTCACCTGTTATCAGGAGAGACCTCAGTGCTGTATCTTTCAGCCCAGTACTGGTCCTGAAAAGTAATTTTAACCGTACTTACCAGTAACTTGAATTTCCTTCCATAGGCTAACATTGACTGGTTTCACTTGGAAATTCTTCTAAGTGTGGAGTTTTGGAACTTTAAAATATTCCTCTAAAATCAGCCGAAATACGAATTCCGATTTACTCACCTGTTATCAGGAGAGACCTCAGTGCTGCATCTTTCAGCCCAGTACTGATCCTCAAAAGTAATTTTAACCGTACTTACCAGTAACTTGAATTTCCTTCCATAGGATATCATTGCCTGCTTTTTGCTGAAAAAGTTTCTAAGTGTTGATTTTTGAAACATACAAATATTCCTCTAAAATCAGCCGAAATACGAATTCCGATTTACTCACCTGTTATCAGGAGAGAACCCAGTGCTGCATCTTTTAGCCCAGCACTGACCCTGAAAAGTAATTTTAACCGTACTTACCAGTAACTTATCTTTTCTTCCATAGGAATCCATTGTCTGGTTTTCAGCAGAAAAGTTTCAAAGTGTCGATTTTCACAAACTACAAATATTCCTTAAAAATCGCCTGTATGACTTAAACGCATTTTTCAACTGTTTACAGGAGATGCACCAGTGCTGGATCCAGGATCCAACACTGAGTAAGAAAAAGTAACGATAACAGTTTTTACCTGCTAAGTGAATTTCCTTCCATAGGATAACATTGGTGATTCTATGAGGAAAAGTTTCTAAGTGTCAACTTTTAAAATACAATAATATTCCTTAAAAATCAGCACTGTAACCAAAACGCTTTTACTCAACTGTTTACAGGAGATGTCCCAGGACTGAATCTAGGATCCAGTCCTGTGGTTAGAAAAGTAATCCATAAAGTAACTAATTGCATTTAACTAGAAATTCACATTGAGCTGAATGTTGCATTGTGTTTGAAAATGTGTTGCCCATTGCAACAACTGTAACTACTGTACTTAAAAGTCTATTGCCTATGTGCTAAGTATTTAAACTAAAGTAATTCATTCTGAGAAAGTATTTTTTGTAATGTAATGTATAATGTAATTACAATGTAATTTAAAAATAAAATATGTAAAAGAAATTGTTTCTAAAAATGTAGTAAATCAGTATGAAAAAAATAATATAAAAATTAATACATTTAAAAAACCTTTTGAAATTCACTGAAAAAACCGTAGGTTTCAGGCACGTTATAGTTACAAATTAGCATTTAAAAACCTTTGAAATTCACTGAAAAAACCATAGGTTTCAGACACGTTATAGTTAGAAATTAGCATTTAAAAAACCTTTGAAATTCACTGAAAAACCATAGGTTTTAGGGACAGTTATAGTTACAAATTAGCATTTAAAAACCTTTGAAATTCACTGAAAAAACCATAGGTTTCAGATATGTTATAGTTACAAATTAGCATTTAAAAAACCTTTGAAATTCACTGAAAAAACCATAGGTTTTAGGGACAGTTATAGTTAGTTGGACATTTCACTCGTACAAAACCCGTGAAATTCCCCGTTATAGTTAGTTCAGCTAACTATAACTCGCGCCCCGCAATGCACTGCTGATGACGTCACATATTACATCACTCATGACATGGTCAGTGACATCACTGATGACATCACTGATGACATCTCAAATGACATCACTGATGACATCATCCACGTGATAATCTGATGCAGCTCCTCACACCCTAATATAACCTTTGATACACCCAATCTAAATTACAGACTGTCATTCGCAAAACTATAGACACTCCAACACCAATAACTACATACCCACTCACTGATTCTTAGGTCTACACACACACATCCACTCACTCACCCGTACAGTCACTCATACTTATGGTCACTCAGTACAGGACTATCATATGCACTCTTACTCCTATATAGACACTCAAACACCGCCACTCATCCAAAGAGGTACTCACACACCTAGTCAGTCATGCAAATAATTAAACACACTGCCATTTACTCACCTATACAGTTATACACACACCAGCTCACTTAATCATACAAATACTAGCACATTGTTACGCTCTTATACAATCACTGATACAAGCACACACTCATCCATACAGCCACTATCACAATCACTCACTCTCGCTTATAGCTATTTATATACTCCAACACACATATATACTGGCTTTCACATATGTAGTTACTCACACATGTACCACTGGGACATACATTTACTCACTAACACACTCTTACACACACTTACCCACCCATACAGTCTATCACAGATGCACTCTTGAAACCATCCACCCAGTGAATCATCCACTCACACATCTATGCACAGTCGCACACACCCCACCCACACAAACACTCAGGCACCCATACAGATACTCAGACAACCAATCAATAACTCATATAGACACATGTAGCTATTCACAAACCCATGCAGCCACTTACACAGCAACAGACAGACTGATACAGACATTCACCCAGTTTAGTCACTAACCCATGCATTCAGTAAGATACGTTAAATCACTCACTTATAGAGTCAGTCACGCACCTACTAAATCATCCATACAGACACTTACACACCCACTCATTCTTCAATACGTCTTTTCCTATATATATTAAAAATATTTAAACTTTACAGAAACACACAGTCACTGGATGATGTCATCAGTGATGTCATTTGAGATGTCATCAGTGATGTCATCAGTGATGTCACTGACCATGTCATGAGTGATGTAATATGTGACGTCATCAGCAGTGCATTGCGGGGCGCGAGATATAGTTAGCTGAACTAACTATAACGGGGAATTTCACGGGTTTTGTACGAGTGAAATGTCCAACTAACTATAACTGTCCCTAAAACCTATGGTTTTTTCAGTGAATATATATATATATATATATATATATGTAAATTTTTATATAATTTTAAAATTGTAAAATAACTTAAAATGAATAGTTTATTAATTGTTTTAAAGTAAATATATATGAATTATTGTGTTTGTTTAACTTTTTTAATTAAGAGTTTATTTATAATATTTTTTTAAATGTATATTAAATCTACTTTATTTTTTACAATAATTTCATTTAACATATTTAATATTTATTATTTTATATTATATATATATATGTATATAAAATTCGATATTTTGTAAAACTATATTTTTTACATCGATATATTTTTTTCAATATTTTTGTACTTACCTGTTTAAGTATAGGGAGTCGATATTTTTGCATTCTATATTTTTGCATCAATATTTTTTACTTTTATATTTTTAACATCGATATTTTGTCAATGAACCCACCAACATATTAAAGGTAGGTGTCATCACAAAGAGCGGCGGAATAACACATGTTTTGTGCATTGGTTAACAGTGTTGGCAGTGGGGCTCTGTTTACGTCAGCACTCGTTGAGGTGCTCAGGCCTTGCGGTTTATGGTCAATGGAGCTCAGGGAACAACAAATGCATGGTCATGATGAAGGCACAGAGGGCCTCATGTTTCACATCAGCATCACCCATGAAATAAATGTGTTTCATGCTCTTCATACTTCTTATCAGTGCTGCTTGTTTAAATCATTAGTTGGCCTGCATAGTATCTCAGGTCTTTTGTCTTGGCCATTACAATCACATCAACCATCCTCAAGGAAGTACACAGTGAAACTGTATTGTTCACTAGGTTGTGTTCTGAATCAGTCAAGATACCACATGCCAGGTAAAATAACTCATCTTCTTCCTTTAGGTTGTAATAGCAAAAACATGCTGTGCTCAGTACTGGGTATAGTCTAGGGGAATAGATTTCTATCTGTAGTTCAATTTTTATCTCTGCAGAGATTTGAAAAGCTCTATTCAATTAAAAAGTTAGCACTGAATAAGCCAAACGGGGCGACTTATATTGAATACACTAGAAACTAGCCTACAACGAACTGGCCACTCAAATTAAAGTTGGCTTCCAAAAAGGCAGTCAACCCAGTCAAAATACATTTCCTTGAAGCCTGCCTTAGCTCCATGGTATACCGCACGGCTAGAGAATAACTGTCACTCTGGGTTTGATGATGGTTGAGATGATTTCTGCTTAGTTAGGTGCCATTGCTGCTTCACTTTACTTTCCAGCAGCACAGGCCAAAAGATGCAGAAGATCATCAGCTAGCCCATCTATTTTTGTAGGTGTGCAGCCTTTAGCCATTATGTTGACCACAGCCTTTAAATGCTGCCTCTCATTCCCAGACTGGACTGCTTGTACTGGCTTGTTCCAGATCAGATAAGGACAAAGGAACCGCCCTGCTTCCTTGTGTGGATGTAAATTAAAATCCAGACCTATTGACTTAGCCTTAAATGTTTCTACAGAGAGGGAGGAAAGAGAAGCTGGGCAGGGGGGGCAAGTAGGGAAGAAAAGAAATAGCAGAACTGACTAACAAACCCTATGGAACCCTCTACGACCATAGAGGCTTCATACAAACTGGGAGGATTCCAACATGGCTATCTCATATTTTATTACCCCAGGCCCAACCCATGTACAGGCCAGGTCAGGCAACAGAATTTTGAATATTCTGTCCTTGTAATGTGTCCATTGTACACATTAAAGGGAAGTTGTCACATTCGATGTTGGTGCTGTGTGACTGTCAGCTTTTAGTGTGAAATAGCTTTTGTGCTCAAAAGTTGATTGACACTACAATTTGTGCTTCTTTGCAACTGCTCAAATCTTTAGTAAATCTGTGCCATTATATTCCTCCACCTCTTGGTCCTTCATGAAAAGGCTGGTGAAATACAGAGACTTACCTCCATGTGTCACACCTTTGCCAGCTCACCCACTAATACCTTCAGGGCTTGAAAAACTGGACAGAACAAACCTTGACCCTTCTCGTACCCCTGCCACGGAAGTGAAGACCAGGAGCATCACCTAAATTTAATAGGCATAACGCTTCTGCATTTAAAGGAGCAGTAATGTGTAGTTCAAAATTTAACCTGAGCAAATGATCAAGTTTTGTGCCTTTAAATCAAGAAGTTTCGATTCACAAACATAGGCTGTGAAAAGTTGTAAATCTACTCCTGCAGTTTCATGTCTACATTTGGAATATATTCCAGACATTTTGTTTCTGTTTATAGAGGAAACACTTTTCCAGTTGGAGAAATTCCTAACACAACACCCCCATCAAATGTTTGGCTCATGCCAACCCACTCCCACTTTAAAAACATACTCCTCTATTTCACAAAAGTGATAATGAATGTATTTGCCGAGTGGTAAAGTACCTTCACAATTACCATAAATTAGCAAAAACTAGGCCCAGGCAAAATTTACATTATAAGAGCATATTCTCACATAATTTGTGTAAATTTCATTACTCTTGTTACACTAAATTACCAAGATGACCCTACTGCATACTCTTTGTGGCTACATTTTACTGTGATAAGTCAGTAACAATTCAAATGGCCAGAAAACAAGTGGCTGTTGCTCGCACAATCTGTATTTTTTGCAAGTTATTTTTTGTGTGAAATACGTCCTTGTGTCCAAAATAGAAGCAAGGATGGATGTAGTGTCAAAATATAGTGCTCAATCTCATAATTGCTTTTTGAATTAAGCATCATTTTCCTGAAATTTCTTGTAATTATGCAAAAGCAAATTTCGCACACCCCTACCGAAAAGGTACACCTTTAAGGCTGTTCACTTTATTCAACGTTATCTTGTGGGGATCTCGGTAATCACACACAATCTTTGCGGGGACTTGAATGTGACTATCACCTCAAGCAATCTTTCTGAGGACCTGGGCATCACAATAATTACACACTATCTCAATGGGGACTTGAACATGACTATGATCACAGATTTCTTTGTGGGGACTTGAACATGGCTATAATCATACCCTATATCTGTGGGGATCATGCATCACTATAATCACACACTATCCCTGCAGCGACTTGAACATAACTATTATCACAAACTATTGTTGTGGAGACCTGCTCATCAAAATATTCACACACAATCTCTATGAGAACTTGAGCATAACTATAATCACATACTATCTTTGTGGGGATCTGGGCATCAATATCATCACACACTATCTTTGTGTGGACCTGGACATCACTGTAATCACACACTATCTCTGTGGGGACTTGAACATAAATATCATTACACACCATATTTTTGATGACCTGGACACTACTATAAACACACACTGTTTCTGTGGGAACTTGAACATAACTATCATCACACACTATCACTGTGGAGACCTGATCATCACAATAATCCCACACAGTCTCTGTGGGGCCCTGAACATAACTATCATCACACACTATATTTGTCGGAACATGGGCATCACAGTTATCACACACAATTTCTGTGGGGGTTGATCATGTCTATCATTGCACACTATCTCTGCAGGATCCTCATCGTAACTCCAATCACACACTATCTCTATGTGGTCTTGAACATTGGTATAACGATTATAATACATGGGAGCCTACAACTCCTATATAAAAGCTCATCTCTATTTTCTTTATTACAGTTGACTTGAAACATCCCAAGCTGCCTGTAATAAATGTAGCTGCTCAGTTGGAATAATCTATTACAGTGAGAGTCAACACAATGCCTGTCAGCAGCTGAGAGGAAAAGCAGATCACAGAGCATAATTAAAGCTGTACTTTAAATACAAAACAAACCCTGGTGCTTCCTTTGTCTGTTCTGTTTTTCAAGATGAACACTGACAAGCAGAAAGGATATATTTATGGATATGTGTCTATTATAGCAATGATAGAATGGTTCTACAAATTCTGAGGTACAGCATTTTTATTTAATCTGACTTGTATTAGGCTGATTCACATACTTTTTGCAACAAATATTTGTGTTAATTTTTCACTAGAGATTCTAATTTTATTCTTCATGTTTAGAAATATCCTATTATGTTTACAAACATCCTATCTTGTGAATGGTGATGGTAGAACCATGAATTATAAGAAATAAAGTACCCCTGGCATACATTCAAAGGATATTGCAATCCATGTTGAAGTTCCATGACCCTATAAAGGAGCTCTGCATTCAACCTCATTCCTCTATATGATCACAGTAGTCCTAGTTGACATTCAATATCCTTATAATGTACATCTGGTGGTACTTTATCCTATCTATTGTCACACAGTACCTCAATGGGCACTTGAATATGACTGAAATCAAACACTATCTCTGAGGAGTCCTGGGCATTACTGCAATCACACACTATCTCTTAGTGTACTTGAAATGACTATAATCACACAGTATCTCTGTGCAGGCCTATGCATCAATATAATCACCTATTATCAAAGTGGGTTGAACACGAATATCGTTGCATGCTATCACTGCAGGGACTTGAACCACACTATCATCACTAACTATATTTGTGGGGACCTGGGCATCACTATCATCAGGCACTATCTTTGTGGGGATCTTGACATCACTATAATCACACACTATCTCTGTGGGGACTTGAACATAACTATCATCACAAACTATCATTGTGGGGACCTGATCATCACAATAATCCTGCACTATCTTTGTGGGGACCTGGGCATCATTATAAACACACACTATCTTTGTAGGGACCTGAGTATCACTATAATCACACACTATCTCTGTGGGGACTTGAAAATGCCTATCATCACACACTATGGGGTCGATTCCGATTCGGGCCGGAAAAAGCACCGACCGACTCGGATCCGGAAAAAATACCGACCGACACGTACCCGTGGCGCCCGACACGCCAAGTACGATGCAAGGCGCGAAAAATCCGACCGACACGTACCGAAAACAAGTCGACCGACCGAGCCGCACGGAAAACAGCAATCCGGCCGGAAAAACACGCGAATCCAACCGACCGACACGCACCCGGAACAAATCCGACCGAAACGTACACGCTAACTCCAAACCGCAAAGTACGATGCAAGGCGCGAAAACCACGAGCGAGTCGGACGGAGGACAAGCCGTACGACCGACACGCATACAAAACCGAGCCGAAGCAACACAATACACCGCGACCGACGCGTACGCAGCATAGAAAACTGCACAAACACAGCGTGAACGAAACGGAGAACACCGTACGAGACCAATGCAGGGTCCGACTCGGTCACAAGAACGTTTCCAACATACACAAACAGCACAAAGGAAAAATCACCCAAAAAAGGCCAAACAAGCAATTACCAAGCCAATAAATACTGGGGGGTGGGGACAGAGAACAAAGACACACCCACAACTCCACCTATATAAAGGACACAAATCACTACCATGAGCCTTTGCAAATGCCATTCCACTGCCAGCACCCAAGAGAAAGCAACCACACACCCACAGCTCATCCCTCACACAAGCCACACACCATCAGCACACCAACAAATACCTACCTCACATACACCCAGCAAAACACACACTCACACACCCTCACCTGCACACCAACACACACATCACTCACCATCACCACCCATCACCATGCCCCCAAGAAGAATCACAAGTTCCTAGATTGTGAATTGGAAGTCCTGGTAGACGAGATCCTCAGGGTAGAGCCACAGCTGTTTGGCACATTGGTCCAACAGACCCCCATGTCGCAGAAAACCAAGATGTGGGAGAGGATCATCAACAGGGTGAACGCCCAATCACCATGTCGGCGCACAAAGACCGACATCCAGAACAGGTGGTATGACGTGCGCAGGAGGGTACGGAAACTGCTGAAGCAAGACTACATCAACAGCCAACACACCGGCAGTGGCCCTCCTGCCAAGCCAATATACCTCAGGCCCTGGGAGGAGAAGGTGCGGGCCATCCTTCCGCCAGTGAGCATATATGGACTAGAGGACATCCCAGAGCCTGGTGAGTACACAACAAATGTACACAATATACTGCCACAAAACACACACACATCACTGTCAAGGGGAGAGTCAAACCATGCACTCATAGCAATCACACAGCAACCAGAACAGAATCATCCCAAAATGTGTATGTCAGTCAGAGAAACACAACACATGCCATCAAAAAAGTCACATCCAACTGTGCCAACACATGTACAAACACAACCACAACTACAGCTAGGCAGTGGCACAAATTGAACTAACAAACACATCCACACATGTAGCCACCACAACAACACCAACACACAGTGAAGACCACTCAAAGGAAGGAATTCTGTGTATGCTGGCCAAGTCAGTGTAGCCAATAGCATCATGGGAGTCGCAGTCACACATATTGCCCCCCACAACTGTCCCATCAACACCACCATGAACCATGCGCACATCACAGGGAGTGGAGAAGGACTCACAAGATGGCTGACACTGGCAACTGCTGTGGGGAGCACAAGGCCCTGCTGCCAACTGTGCACCAACAAACAGCAGGACACCACTGACTGACATCCTGAGAGACAACTTCCACTCCCTGCAATGCAAGCACGTTGCATGGTGGGATATCTGGCTAGCTGGGTGGGAAGGGGGACTTGCAGCACTGACCATAGTCACAAGCACCTCCCCTCACACACACCCCAACACAAACTCCACAGAACCCACCTGGTAGAATGCAATGCCCCCATCCTAACACAAGATCCCACAAAGCACCACCACCCTGGGTTATGTTGTGTGAAGCACAGGGACACTCTTGGGACTCTTAGCCAAACAACTGCCAGGACAACACTCCCAGCCATCCTGTCAGCACAGCCAGCCCACCCCACAGGGAAGCAGAGTCAAAAGGAAGGAAGCATGGGCATGCTGGGAAGGGGGTGGAGGCAATAGCATGATGGGAGTCGTAGTCACAGACATTGCTCAGCCTCACAACTGGCCCATCAACACCACCCTGAACCATGCTCACATCACAGGGAGTGGAGAAGGACTCACAAGATGGCTGACACTGGCTACTGCTGTGGGGAGCACAAGGCCCTGCTGCCAACTGTGCACCAACAAACAGCAGGACACCACTGACTGACATCCTGAGAGACAACTTCCACTCCCTGCAATGCAAGCACGTTCCATGGTGGGATATCTGGCTAGCTGGGTGGGAAGGGGGACTTGCAGCACTGACCATAGTCACCAGCACCTCCCCTCACACCCCCCAACACAAACTCCACAGTACCCACCTGGTAGAATGCAATGCCCTCCATCCTAACACAAGATCCCACAAAGCACCACCACCCTGGGTTATGTTGTGTGAAGCACAGGGACACTCTTGGGACTCTTAGCCAAACAACTGCCAGGACAACACTCCCAGCCATCCTGTCAGCACAGCCAGCCCACCCCACAGGGAAGCAGAGTCAAAAGGAAGGAAGCATGGGCATGCTGGGAAGGGGCGTGGAGGCAATAGCATGATGGGAGTCGTAGTCACAGACATTGCTCAGCCTCACAACTGGCCCATCAACACCACCCTGAACCATTTTCACATCACAGGGAGTGGAGAAGGACTCACAAGATGGCTGACACTGGCTACTGCTGTGGGGAGCACAAGGCCCTGCTGCCAACTGTGCACCAACAAACAGCAGGACACCACTGACTGACATCCTGAGAGACAACTTCCACTCCCTGCAATGCAAGCACGTTCCATGGTGGGATATCTGGCTAGCTGGGTGGGAAGGGGGACTTGCAGCACTGACCATAGTCACCAGCACCTCCCCTCACACCCCCCAACACAAACTCCACAGTACCCACCTGGTAGAATGCAATGCCCTCCATCCTAACACAAGATCCCACAAAGCACCACCACCCTGGGTTATGTTGTGTGAAGCACAGGGACACTCTTGGGACTCTTAGCCAAACAACTGCCAGGACAACACTCCCAGCCATCCTGTCAGCACAGCCAGCCCACCCCACAGGGAAGCAGAGTCAAAAGGAAGGAAGCATGGGCATGCTGGGAAGGTGGGTGGAGGCAATAGCATGATGGGAGTCGTAGTCACAGACATTGCTCAGCCTCACAACTGGCCCATCAACACCACCCTGAACCATGCTCACATCACAGGGAGTGGAGAAGGACTCACAAGATGGCTGACACTGGCTACTGCTGTGGGGAGCACAAGGCCCTGCTGCCAACTGTGCACCAACAAACAGCAGGACACCACTGACTGACATCCTGAGAGACAACTTCCACTCCCTGCAATGCAAGCACGTTCCATGGTGGGATATCTGGCTAGCTGGGTGGGAAGGGGGACTTGCAGCACTGACCATAGTCACCAGCACCTCCCCTCACACCCCCAACACAAACTCCACAGTACCCACCTGGTAGAATGCAATGCCCTCCATCCTAACACAAGATCCCACAAAGCACCACCACCCTGGGTTATGTTGTGTGAAGCACAGGGACACTCTTGGGACTCTTAGCCAAACAACTGCCAGGACAACACTCCCAGCCATCCTGTCAGCACAGCCAGCCCACCCCACAGGGAAGCAGAGTCAAAAGGAAGGAAGCATGGGCATGCTGGGAAGGGGGGTGGAGGCAATAGCATGATGGGAGTCGTAGTCACAGCCCTACATCCCCCACCACATGGCCCAGCAAGCTCACACTCACGCATGCACATCCCACAGAGAGTGGAAAGGCCCATCAAAGATGTCTGACACTGTTGCTGTGTCGTGGGGAGCACAAGGGCATGCTGGGTACTGCACACCAACCAACAGCAGGACACCACTGTCAGCCATCTTGCCATTGCCCTCACACCCACACACACTGAACTCCACACAAAAGCAAGTAAGTATGGGAATGCTGGCAAGTGGGGTGGAGGCAATGGCATGATGGGAGTCGTAGTCACAGACATAGCTCACCCCCACAACTGTCCCATCAACACCACCCTGAACCATGCTCACATCACAGGGAGTGGAGAAGGACTCACAAGATGGCTGACACTGGCTACTGCTGTGGGGAGCACAAGGCCCTGCTGCCAACTGTGCACCAACAAACAGCAGGACACCACTGACTGACATCCTGAGAGACAACTTACACTCCCTGCAACGCAAGCACGTTCCATGGTGGGATAACTGACTGGCTGGGTGGGTGGGAAGGAGAGTCCGGCTGTCAACCAAACACAAGCAATGCAGACCATGTTCACACCCCAGAAAATACATAGAAATGCCCAAATAATGCAGGACAATGTGCCACACCAATATCAACCCCTGACTGTGACGACTTAGGACAATGCAATGTACAGGCCCGCACCCAGAGGCACAGTCACAACTGTCATGTGTGTCAACCATTGATGCCTGCAGAAACATGACATACATTGTTTGTGTCTCCCAAAAACAGGTGATGATGGGGACACAGCAGCAGATGCTGAGGAGTCCCAGTCCCAGGCTCAAGAGGATGCCGAGCTCACTGGCGTCGTACAGCCTCTGTCCTCCTCGGACGATGAAGAACAACCTGGCACATCCGGTGCAAGTCAACATGCAGCACCAGCAGGACCACCAGCTGCAGCACCAGCAGGACCACCAGCTGCACCCCTGCACCCACCCCTACAACGACTGTCACCACGAATACCATCCCTGCCGACATGGACAGAATAAGGAGCAACACCAGCACAGTGACCCTGGACCAACCTGGGGCCATGGACACCACCACCACCACCAACCCCCAAGGTGGACCAGGGTTATCTGTGCGTGCCACTGCACACACTGCACATGTCAGCAGGGGTGGTGGGAGGGGTGGGAGACAGAGGTCGCTGCTTGCAGACGTTGCTGGTGTGCATGACGACCCACAACTGGTACGCATAGCTGATGCGTACCAGTCCAGCACCGGAGAGCTCAGCCAGGTAGTGGGGCTCCTCAGAGACATTAAACAGCAGCAGGCTGCCCATCATGCCCGCTTGGACTCCCACATGTCCCACGTGGAGTCACACATGTCCCGTGTGGAGTCCAAGTGGGATGCACTGCATGAGATGACGGCGGTGCACAGGGACATTTTACAATGCCTCCGCCAGATGAACAGCAACCAGTCCACACCTCCCTGTGTGCCAACAACATCTGGTGCCGAACAAACTGCAACTGCCACAGGGAGGGAGGAGGACTCTGGCGGAGAGTCCCCTGCACCGCAGCAGCCTGCACTTGAGGGCCCCCCAAGAAGAGGGGTCGTCCGAGGAGGGAAAAGTGAGAGGCCGATGGCCAAGCGCAACTCCCAGGAAGCCTGAACCTGTTCTGGATGTTCGCCTTTGTGCACAGACTGTTCACCCTGTTGACGGCAACACTACTCCCACACATTGCATGGGGAGTACAAGTTGGACCAATGTGTCAGACAACTGTGGCCCCGATACTGGGGATCCTGTCTACCCGGACTTTCAATTCACCTAGGAACTTGGGATTGCAAGATTCATGTACAGCACAACCCATCCTATGCACTATTAACACAAATGTATCACAATAAACACACTAATACACCATACTTGCCTCTGTCGTGATTCCAACGTGGGTGCTGTTATGGGGATGATGAACTGCAAAATTACACTGTGTATGCGAACTGCAACAGCAAGGACAACACAGGCATGTGAGTACAGGCAACGTGACACACATGAGGGAGACACACCACCAGGGCTACACGACACATACACACCTAGGCCATCTGACTCATTGCCTACACTGATGTTGCCAGGGAAGACGGTGCAATGCACAGACACCACACCCATTCCCAGTTGTAGTCAAGTAGCCCACAGGTGCAGTAAGCAAATGGCAGTCAAATGTGTGACCACAGACAACGCACATCACAAAGTGAAGCACAGGTTTATTACACAGTTACAACATGCCGTAACCACTACAGATGCAAGGTAACCCCACCTGGTAGCGGGCACACAGTCAACAACTGTAGACGGAAGGAAGTCCATGGGTGTGGCGCACATCACCTGTAGGGACACAACAGCTACCAGCCTGGATGTGCAATCACGTCGTCGGTGGACACAGTTGACCAAACGAATCTGAAAGTACCCTGTGAAGGACAGAAATGACACACAGTCAAAAGCAATGGAGTACAGGACAGAACAGCAAAACTCATGCACAATACATGTTACAAGATACCCACCCAGAACCAAGTTAGCATGTCAACACTGTTGGGGAGTACAGCCCACCTGTCACCACACATCGCAACACACATCCAGTCAAGTAGCCCATGGACACACTCCAACAGCACCAGAGCACCACCCACACATCATGCCAACTCACATCATTGACATGACACCTCAGGATACTCACATTCAGCTAAAGAAGTTGGTGATGAGCTGTGTGCGGACATCACCATCACCATCATCATCATCATCATCACCATCGTCACTGGCATCGTGGTCCAGGCCAGGATCCTCCACAGGTGGCGGATGTTGGTCATTGTCATCCTGGATGAGAGGCAACTCCTTCCGCACTGCCAGGTTGTGGAGCATGCAGCAGACGATGATAATCTTGCACACTTTCGCAGGGGCATATGGGAGGGACCCTCCGGTCTTGTCCAGGCAGCGGAAGCGGCTCTTCAGGAGACCAAAGGTCCGCTCAATCACTCTCCTGGTCCGACCATGTGCCTCATTGTAGCGCATCTGGGCAGGTGTCACAGGGTTCCTGAGGGTGTCAGCAACCACGGCATGTTGGGGTATCCCGAGTCACCTATGGACAGACAAGTGCACATTAGCTGACTTGGAAAAGTGGGCGGAATACTACAGATCAGATCACACACAATGGCACAAAGTCAGTACACACCGACAAGCCAGGCACGCTGGTTCTGCATCTGTGCCATCATCCTGGGGATGCGACTACTCCTCATCACAAAGGCATCGTGTGCTGAACCAGGGAAACGGGCACACACGTGTGTGATGGTCATGTCTGCAAGACACACCACCAGTGCATTGACCGAGTGGTAGTGCTTGCGGTTCCTGTAGGCCTGCTCCTGGGCCTGTGGTGGTACCAAAGCCACATGTGTCCCATCAATGGAGCCAATGACATGCGGCATCCTCCCCAGGGCATAAAAGTCACTCTTCACATCAGTGAGTCGTCGCAGTCTAGGGAAATAGATGTACCGGTTCAGGAAGAGCAACATTGCCGCCAAAACATCGCGGAGCACACGGCTGAACATGGTCTGTGACATCCCACCAGCAGTCGCCACAGTATGTTGGAAGGTACCAGTGGCAAAGAAGTGTAGGGCTGCCATCACCTTCACCTTGGGGGTCAGCGCTGTAGGATACGGCCGGCCAGGCTGCAAATGTGGGGACAACTGCACTGCCAAATCCTCAATCAGCTGCCTGTGAAGCGGTACCGTCGGATGCTGTCCCGTTCCACCATCGTTGCCAGGTCTGGGAATGGCCGATGGACAGCAGGAGCCCTGCAGTGCAGAGGAGAAGTAAGCAAGATTGTCAGTCACCCCACATATGCGGCATTGAACACACTCAAGATCCCAACATACATCATTATGAGGCACAACTACATGAAGTGTGCAGTACCGGAAGGACATGTATGGTACAAACATGGCCAACATGTGTCAACACGGTCCTACAGGTGGCATCAATTTGTCCCAGGTTGGCCCATTGGATATCATGAGGCCGTGTCACAGTTCCCATCTCCTGCTGCCGTGTCACAATAACCCCCCACAGTGACATGTGAGGACAGATGTGCCCTAGGCACCACAGCTCAACGACAGGTACATTCCCAGGGACCCTGTAATGCCACATGGACACTGGCATTACATGGAGTATCATGTATACACCACAGCAAAACAACCTTGACCCCCACACGTAGTGGCCCCACTTGCCATGGCAGGACAGACATGGACGTCTGTGACACACACGCACAACATCAGAGTCCATGCACACACAACGTGGATGTGGAGACTGTCTCCCATTGTGCACATGAAATCAGAGACATTGTAAACACTACATGCACAAAGACTGTGGAGGACCATCACTATTGTGCCACTGGGACACCCTGGCTCAAACATACCGTCCCACATGGGACTCACGGGGTATGTGACATGACATACACATACACCACTGTGAAATGTGACCATGGCACATGCACAGATATGAACAGTTGCACATCACAGTGGTCACGTACACGTAACACCCAGGATCCTGTCCCCATGAACACGTGCACAGCCTGGGGGTGGCTGCCCACAGGTGACACCCACAGGACAACATGTACACCAACATACACACAATAGGAAATGCAGCCTCACATGCCTTATGATAAGGTTTGGACAGGCTGTCGTGATGTAGGTGTGCCCCTCACTCCCTGGGAGCTATCTGTGGCTGGCATATGTCCATCTGAGACAGGCATGCTGACATATGCCAGTCACATGTACAGTGATGCGTTGAACAGCAATGGACCGATCGGTGCCTCCGGCCGGCCCATTGCTTTCAATGTGTGCGGGTACGCGTTGTACCCCTGTGCGCGTTGAACAGCAATGGACCGATCGGTGCCTCCGGCCGGCCCATTGCTTTCAATGTGTGCGGGTACGCGTTGTACCCCTGTGCGCGTTGAACTGGAATGGACCGATCGGTGCCTCCGGCCGGCCCATTGCTTTCAATGTGTGCGGGTACGCGTTGTACCCCTGTGCGCGTTGAACAGCAATGGACCGATCGGTGCCTCCGGCCGGCCCATTGCTTTCAATGTGTGCAGGTACGCGTTGTACCCCTGTGCGCGTTGAACAGCAATGGACCGATCGGTGCCTCCGGCCGGCCCATTGCTTTCAATGTGTGCGGGTACGCGTTGTACCCCTGTGCGCGTTGAACAGCAATGGACCGATCGGTGCCTCCGGCCGGCCCATTGCTTTCAATGTGTGCGGGTACGCGTTGTACCCCTGTGCGCGTTGAACTGCAATGGACCGATCGGTGCCTCCGGCCGGTCCATTGCTTTCAATGTGTGCGGGTGCGCGTTGTACCCCTGTGCGCGTTGAACAGCAATGGACCGATCGGTGCCTCCGGCCGGCCCATTGCTTTCAATGTGTGCGGGTACGCGTTGTACCCCTGTGCGCGTTGAACAGCAATGGACCGATCGGTGCCTCCGGCCAGCCCATTGCTTTCAATGTGTGCGGGTACGCGTTGTACCCCTGTGCGCGTTGAACTGCAATGGACCGATCGGTGCCTCCGGCCGGCCCATTGCTTTCAATGTGTGCGGGTACGCGTTGTACCCCTGTGCGCGTTGAACAGCAATGGACCGATCGGTGCCTCCGGCCGGCCCATTGCTTTCAATGTGTGCGGGTACGCGTTGTACCGCTGTGCGCGTTGTACCGCAATGGACCGATCGGTGCGCACCCATTGACAATGGGCTTGCCTTGCAACGGACGCGTTTTCGAATTTCGAACGAGTCGGTTGCTGGAAAATCAGTTGGTCACCCACAACAATGTTGCAAAATCATGTATGTCATGAAGTTGAAGATTTGAAGGATGCTGTGGGCGTGTTTTGGTGCTGCTATTCCATGGATTGGCCAGATTCAGAAGATGCAAACGACTTGGACCTATCACTTTGGACACAAGGGACAGTATCTGCCTCTCCAGCACATATATATTGCTGGCTGTTCCCCTGAGAGCCCACTTGCCTGCACTACATGCTCCAAGACGACATCTGCCACTGCACTGCTGCAGTCTCTGCCCCTCTGGACCCTGCAATGGCACGTACTGTGGAGAGAGCCCCAGCCTTCAGCCTTGAAGAGAACCAGGCCCTGCTGGAAAGCCTACTTCCACAGTACAGCAAGCTGTATGGGACACCAGGGGAGCAGGTGAGTGTTCTGTGCACTGCCTTTCTGAATGTGCATTTTGTCTGACTAGCAAGGCTGAGAGTCTGCACGCCACTGGCTAGCAGGCTCACTGAGTAGTTGTCACCCCCATAGTGTGTAGTGACTTGCACTGGACAGGTATGGTGCAGTGACAGTGCATTTGAACATGGTTTTACTTCCCATGCAATGATACCATGTAGTGACGTCTGGCAAACTGTCCATGGTCAGCTTTGCACTGCCTGTGTACATCATGTGCCCCTGTGATTGAGACATGTATATACGACTGTGTCATGCACGGATATGTTGCATGTGTGGTAATGGCCTTTTCACTTTGTCATCCTGACAGGTTAATGCCCATCGGAAGCAGGAACTCTGGAAGGACATCGTCCGGGCTGTCCGGTCCGTGGGGGTCTACAAGCGCCGGATCCGCAACTGCCAGAAGAGGTGGCAGGACCTTCGGGGCTGGACCCGGAGGATTGCACGGGTCCAGCTGAAGCTGTCGCCTCCTCGCAGGAGGGGCGGAACACGGACCCTGACCCCCACATGCTCCAGATCCTGGCGGTGGTCTTTCCAGACCTGGATGGGCAGCTGAAGGCCAGACAGCAGCAAGGAGGGGGTGAGTCAAAGACTGCACTGTGAACTCTGTATTACATGCTTTGTGCCCTCCTCTGGCCTGGTTCAACTGCCACAGTGCAGCAGTCATGTTGTCCAGGAGCCATGTCCCTCTATTGTGCACTGCCCACTGCTCATCTGATACCCAGGTGTGGCCCTTACAGTCAGGGAATTGTGTCACTTGGGACTGTGTCCTTGCAGTTTGCTTCACTAAAGGTGGGGGACAGCATCTGTTTCCCTGACTCTGTTGTGGGCATCATGGGTGGGTCCATTGTTCACACAACGCCTGGTTTTGGACATGTGATCTGCGTGTTGCTTTGATATGCGGTCCACTTGCTGAGCTGAGCCACCACATGTGCCTGGGGTATGTGGCACACGCCCATGCAGCGGGTGGGAACAATGTTTGGGCCCCAGGAGTGTGCAGATTACGTGTGTCACACATACATAGCCAGCTATCCACTGTCCAGGGCACATCCCTCATTCATGTGGAGCAGGACAGTCATGCCTACTCCAGGCCATGCAATGCACTCTGTACTCCCACTCCCGTGTATCAGCTGACACATTGTGCACAGTGATTTGACCCCTCCGGTGTCTGCCTCTGTGTCAGTGTGCTGTGGATTAGTTGCCAGGACTGCTGTGGTGTTTCTTGGTAGGGGCTCAGCATGCCCCTGGAGATGTGACCATAGGAGACGATACTTGTGTGTCACATAGGTGTTTGATCAGCTGCCCGTGCAGACTGGGGTATGCGAATGTGATGTTCAGGCAGCTGTTCCCCATTCACAGCAAATTGTGAGGGGCTCAGGTTCAGAGGGTAGTGTCACAGGTCTCCCATATGTCCAATAGGTGTGACCTGGACAGATGAGGGTTGAGATGATGTGTTGTGTGGGGGATGTACATGTGCACTTGTGCAGCTCCAGGACTTGCATTCCCCATGACCTACTATTGTGACACAGTGCATAGTGTTGTTGTCTGGCTGCCAAGTCATACATCACTGAGACAGTGATGTATGACTTAACAGTCATGCCTCTGCCATGGCATGTGTCAACTTATTTGTGGTCCTGCAGGGGAGTGACATGTGCTACATGCACACCATAGTGGCGCTGGCTATCAGGACATGGGTGCATCATGGTGTCTGTCGCTGGTATGCATCACATGCATTTCCTATTTGACTCTGGGCATCCCTTTCATCCGGA